>CAIGRF010205795.1:16409-33150 GCA_903798235.1 Fraxinus ornus
CTTTTATAGTGGAAGCCCATTTAGTGTTACTTATTGAGCCACTTATGTTTGACCTAGAAATCCACTATGTTTGACATATAAGTGGGTTGGTTTCTAGTGTTTAGCCCTAGTGTGAATTGATTATTCTTGGAGCCGTGAGTTTGAGAAATTGAGAGACAAGTGAGGTCTCTTGCTTTGTGCTTCCTCAAGCTTTGTGCTAACTTCCTTTCTCTTTCTCTTAGCCTTAGTGGCTAGTGTGTGCTACCAAATATCATTCACCTCACTTCCTTTGTGGCACCTTGGAAGCAACCATTGGTGGTGTTGTTGCTTTGGAGATTGGTTATTCATTATGGTGTTCGTTTGGAGGTTTATCTGAGCTCGGTTTTGGTGTCGATTGGAGCCTAAATTCTTACAGCTCTTATTTGATAAATATTGGTACAAATGTTTATTACATTAGAAGCATTACGAGTATTCATTTATCTTTTATCCAACTAGACAATGATCAGTTTCAATCCTCTCCATTTATGGGGTTTCTGTTAAAAATCGAACCAGATTCCTAAATCTCGTACTATGCTATGTAATTGCATAATTTGACAGACAACAATACTTCACTCATTCAGGGCTATGCCTGTAGGACATTCTCATTATCTTTAAACTCCTGCACGATCAGCTTCTCTGCCAATGTTGCAGCGTGTTGCTCCAAATACTCTCTACTGTTCATCTCTGTCAGCCTGCATTGGACAGAACATTTTCATTTTTACATCTCGATATTTATAAAACGTTCAGACAACTGCTCGTGTATCAAATGTACTCGAATCTTGACAGATTACAGTTTTCTATACAATTTGAATGGAAAAAATTGGAGCAACTGAGCATTGTATGTTTAAGAAAGAAAAAGGTTTCATCTCAGTCAAGCACAGAGAAGGTGCTCGTGCACAGAGATGGCGAGCTGATTCATTTGACTTAAAAACCATATTCACCATCTTTGTCAATGGATTGAACCAGCTTATCAAGGTGTAGTCTTAGCAGACGTTCTTGCAAAGAATTTTAGTTGGAAATACAATGAGTTAACGGTAGAACACCATGCATGTGGTTTATAACTTCACGTAACAATCATGTGCTAAATGTAGAAAAAGGACACAGAGCATGTCCCAGTTCTTTTCAACCAAAAGAGTGTGAAACTCTCTTACCTACTCATGGTGCGATCTTTTGCAAAACCTAATTCATTATCCACACAAATGTCAGAATCATCGGATTTTCGTGATCTTGAAGAGGTTCGGGGTGCCATTTGTTGAGCATCGGATACTGTCACGATTCTTTCAAAAAGTTCAACAGGAGTCCCCTCAGCAGTGCATAGCAATCTAGCTTTATTTTCATACATAACCTGTAAAAGCATAGTACAAAATATATATTATAACATACTATGGCCGAGAATCAGAGAACATCTGTGCACATCAAGTGTAAATGTATCCCAGACAGAATATTTTCAAGAAAAATATATTTTCTAAGTTTGACACTGCAGCACTTCCACGACTATGACAAATAAATACTAGGGATCATTTCTTGAATCCTGAATCCAAAAGGGTATCAGTTTATCAACTTGTCAAACTTAACAAAATAAAAATAAAAATCTACGAGTAACAAAGGACTAACATCAACTAAAGTGACAAACCGATATGCTGCAGCCCGATTATGGAGCCCAAAAATTGGCACACCTTCCAAAGCCAGAGTATGAAATTTTTCTGGTAAAAAGAATAATTGGTAAATATTTCACGTAAAAAAATTGTTTGTGCGCGCATGCACGCATGTTGCACATACAATACATAAAAAATGCATCATGGCACATTGTAAAACCAATGCGTAAATACTTGAGAAACACAGAGCATCTGATTCGTGACAACAGCCTAAAGATCTGGAGAGAAAAATCCAGGTAGAATATAAGTACACAAAGTGCAAATCTGGTATGCTGTATTGGATATAATTGGAGGACAATAAACGTGATTTTAACTTCTTTTTCTTCTTTAACAAACATGCCAAATAGCTTGGTCCTTGTATACTATCAAAGTAATTCAAAGTACTAGCCACAATCAGGACAAAATAGCTTGGTCCTTGCATACAATCAAAATTACTAGCCACAATCTGGACAGAGTTCAATTGAACCGTATTAGAAATATTCAACTCTATGGTTACACAATACCTAGTGAAATTTCTTTAGTATGGAAGATACTCGAAGAAGCACAAAGCAAGAAATCACTTACTGAAGAGACCAAAATAGTCTGCTGCTCCAAGAGGCCTATCACATAGTTCCTCAAAAGGGAAACATGCACATCCATTGGCACCCAGCGGAACCTATGAAGTAAAAGAATCCGCATGTCCAGAAATAAATTAAAATTAGATCTAGGTATAGAGATAAGTATGCACTTCATTAGAACAAAAGCAAATCCTAAATCGTATATATACCAGCAATTTCCTTCCCATGATGACTTCCACCTCTTGTTGAACAGCTTTGTATTCCCCAACTAATTCTTGAAATTTTTGCTTAAGAACGAGGGACAAGTTTTCGCCTACAAGGTAGAAACCTTGCTGTGCCTAAAATCAGTTGCAAATCTTATAAATTTATGTGAATGATAAATAAAATAGAAATGTACTCTTATCTAAAAAAGGAAGTCTATTTCCAAACTAAGAATATTGGGATATGAATGCCGCACCGAAGTCATTTTCCGATAGTCCACGGCCGAACCAATTTCATGAACAGCACATCTTTCCTACATGAAAGTAAGATTATAGATTATTAACTGGGTCGATGAAGTTGACTAAAATGCAAAAGATATCTTGGGAGAGACGTGTGGATTATAGGCAATTTCTCCATCATGTGTTAACACAATGCAATGAGACCAAATTCAGACTGAAACAACTAGGAGTCATATCTTCCCATAGCCAATTAATGAGCAAACTTTCGCCATTAAGCTCTACACACCTTTGGAGCAGCATGTTACACAGAATAGACAGTATAGGACAGCACAATAGACAAAATTTTTAACTTCTTTTTCCACTTTAGCATTATCTAGTACTGTCTAAATCACCTTCTCAAATATGTCATCAATGCTGCTAATCACTCTGAAAGCACAAGCATTCACATACCTTCAGAGTTGCAATGAATGGTAGAAAAAGATCTCTCTGCAGTCCCCCTTCATAAAGTCTATCTGGAGCTCGATTTGAAGTCGCAACAAGAATCTATCCAATTTTCCCATCACAACATCTTCAAATACTATGCGACTTAACAGGCCTAAATAAATATATAGGCTGGCTGGAATGCAAAACAGGCATGCCAAAATAACTTACAGATCCTTCGCTGAATAAATGTCCAAATAGACGATTTAGGATCAAAGCGTCAGCTACGTCGGTCACCTAATAAGACAACAAAGCCAATTGTGGATTTCAATTGACCGAGAAAAAAGGAAGATTAGATGGAAAAAATAAACAGCCAAGAAGAAATTAATAGAACATTGATACGATATCCAATGACTAAAATCGGTCACTCCTGCTATATCTTTTATTAGGAGCACCTAGTTGATCTTGGAGCGTGATTAACATGTTCGGACAAGAAAGATAAAATACACTCAAATGAGAAAAGCAAGACAAATAAAGAACTATGCCAACTTTTGACATACCATGAATTCGTCAAGACATAACAAAAGAGATTCATCTGATATCTCTCCAGCGACAACTTCTAGAGGATCTGCTACACCCTTGTGCTTCTGCAATAATCTCACATTCAACCAACAGTTTGGTTGTTCTATATTAGTACTGGAGCATATTGCCTATTTCTGGGTAAAGCCAACGAGATATAAATGCAATACGGTCCATTGGGATAAATTGTCCAATTATCATTCATAAATCAATCCACAACTCAAAGAACGACCAACATTCCAAAAGTTCAATGAAGAAAAAAAGTGATGAAGAAAAAGCATCTAATGCAAGTGCTGAACGCTTTTTCTACTGCAGATGAAATTATCTAGTAGCCTGAATGTAGGGCCTGGTTGAGTATGATGCATGTTCAAAAACATCAATTCATCCCAATAAATCTACTGCAAATTAGCAATAAGAGGAAACAAAATAGCACTTGTACTTGCAAACGGCTGTGGACATCCAGCATGAAGTCATGAAAGTGGATCCTCTTTTTCCTCCAGTTGCAAGGCCTGGGAAGACATAAAAGAATATTGATTGCAAAACATAGTGCTTATATAATCTATTGAATTAGGATCAATGCACACAGCTAGGATAAAGTTTAACTACATTAGCAAGATTGGATAAATCTGATGCTTACAATTGATCAAAAAACAGGTCCATCAACATAGTCTTGCCTGTGCCAACTCCTCCATAAAGATAAAGTCCTTTCACCGGTGCATATGAAGTTTGTGGTATGAAACGGGACCACAACCATCTACTCCTGAAAATTGACAGCAGAAACTATAAAGTTGTATTTTAAATAAATTATAAGTGGAAGACATAAAGATAGCTATTGATGAGAACAGGGAACATGTTGATGATCAAAGGCCATGGTGCGCAGAAATGGACCAGTGATAAATGTTTACCTCCCAGCTTTCTCAGAAGTAGCATATCGATCCAACCTACAAGCATCAGCTTTTTCAACAAGCTCGTCATAAAGTCTTTGAAGCTCTGCTAAGGAGCCTAACTGCAAAGTCATTATCAGCACATCCTCAAAAGGTTAAAAAAATGATAGAAAAAGAGACCTTGCCCAAAATATTGCATCAAACAGCTATGAGATACCATTTGCCTAACCTTTGAAAGTAGATTTTATACTCCAAAATTTATAGCTTAACCATTGATAAAATTAGTTGAATGGTGCTCAAGCAATTCATTCAATTAAATATGTCGCAATATTAACCATTAATTTTAGCAGGTTAAAAGAATTTCATTACTGTATAGATTCTCATTTACAAAGATTATTGAGTACACCCTTGATATGAGTTCATTCATGCTTTATGCGTATTTAAACAAACTATACACACGAAAGCCACTGTTAAACTGGCATTCTCTAATCCAACATAATCATTAAAAATAAAGATTAATTCCATCACACAGAACAAAAATAATCATCACCACGTGATCCAATGCAATCATAAGTTCCACCAAATTAAGAAAGAATATCTAATACAATCACACAGGACTAAAATGATCACCATACCTGGCTAGTATCACCATCCAAAAGTTCACCAGCACTGATCCTCCGTTCATATTCCACAAGAGGTCCAGATTGATTTAGTTCTGAGTTTGAAGCAATCAACAGAAAAACAAGAAATATGAGAAAACTTATATCAGAAGAATAACCTCGAACGTTCATAATAATACACAACCTCGATGAGTAACATTAGCTGCGTTAGCAAACATGACTCTGGAGATCATCTGTGATGGTTGTCTACATTCACAAACATCTGCTTTTCTTGATAGGCTGTATACCGACAGGGGATTTGTATTGCACCAATAATCTCGTCCTTTCGGAAATCCATCATAGGTGTTCCATCCATACCGAAAAGCTGATCTAAATTGTCTTACAGACCGAATAACAGTTCTCATTTTCAATCCAGGACTTCGCTAAAGATGCAGAGAATCCACGCCAAAATTGTATAGAAGAGAATCAAAGCTCAAAGAATCTTAAATCTCACTAAGCTCGCACCAAGTAGCTGTAAAATAATAATAATAATAATAAAAAAACCAACTTTCAGAATATACACTCACTTTCACCGGAAAATGAAAACCAACTTTTCATAATGCCATTCATTGAATGATCAACTTGGAATACAATTAAGGAGCACCGAATACCAAAATTTAAAATTAAGAAAAAAGTAAATGAACTTCCAATAATATCGCATTCCACATCATTTTTCAACCTAAACATTAATTAGATTAACCAGCCCCTAAACGGCGAACAAAAATCACAGTCAAAGATAAACACAACCCAGAAAATCACATACCCATATTCAAAATTCGTAAAATTCAGCTTGGACTTAAAAAAAGATTGTCCGCTTTGTGCAATTCTGTTCTATGATACATTGACATGCATATCCACTATTCTTGAAAATAGAAAAAAGAAAAAGATTACTCTTAACGCAATGCTTTATATAAGGCCCAAAAAACAGAGAATCCTAATTCCTCTATCTGGGAGGAGTTCTTGGAGAGAGAGAGAGAGAGACTGGGATCTGGACAGCTCCAGTATTGTGTGAAGCTTTTCTCGGTTTCGTTGTTGTTTACTTTACTCCCCAAATTCCAAGTACATGGAATTGTGTGTATAACTCTCTGTGACTCTGTCTGACCCAGATTATACTTCATCTTTGAAAATTAAAACATGTTTTTAACCTGTGTTTTAAATGCAGTAAATGTCAAAATTACCTTCACCAATTCCCTTAACACATCCCGTATTCATTTTATTTTTGTAAGGTAATTTATTATTTCTGATCAGAACTTGACACACGTACAATTTTTAATAATCTAGTGACATTGACCCTCGAATTTAAGCCCGTGTTTGGTATAGATTAAATTCAGATTTTTAGTAAATTTTGATAAAAGTTGATGAAACGTGTGATTTGTGGCCTCATAAAATATGTGGTTAAAATTAATTGTTAACTTTGATTTGAAATTATAATCAAATTTTAATTCGAACCAAACATGGATATTTTCTCGAGCTTTGGTACCATGTTAAACATTAGTTAATGAATTACTAAAATATCAATCTTTTACGCAAGTATTGTCTTCAACATTTGGCATGTTTGAGCCAGATTTTAATCTGAATTTAATATAAGTCAAAGTCAAACAATAAATATCAATCACATCTTTCATGAGTTCCACATCTTTTCAACCACACATTTCAAAAACTTTTATCACAATCCACTTTAAATCTGATTTTAATCTACACCAATATAATTATGTTTATGGACTTTTTTCTCCCAACTAGTTTAAAAAGGGTAATTAAAAAATATTCTTAAGTAATTTTTATCATGCTATCAAAGTAAGTAATTTTTTTTTTTTTAAATCTTTAATCCATAAAATGATATCCCTCGAAAACTTATTAATTTGTATTTCTTTTGTTAAGGAATGTTATGGTTAATAATATGATAAACAATTAAACACGAATCATTTATAAAAATTTACGGAATTTTAATGGCAACAAGAGTGTGTTTGGTAGAGATTAAAATCAGATTAAAATTGAAAAACTAACCGTTATTGTTGATTTTTATTAGACGTCCAATAACGACTATATTTTCAATTTTAATTAAATTTTGAGCTCTTACAAACAGGCTCCAAGTGATGTATAATGAATGCAAACAATAATAATAATAATAATCATCGTCGTCATTCTTTTAATGCCCACAAAGAACCCCTCCCGTGACCATAAAAAGAATCATTAAAGAAATTAGAACTTTGACCAGTCGCAATCTCACCTAATTTTGTCGATGTCATTCATAATTCTCATAATAATGGTCGATCTTATCAACAACGAATTAATTACGTTGGGTATCACTGTTTATATTCACAGTTTTTATATATTCATCACATCCATATACATGATCCATTCCTATTAAAATTTTAAAAAATTACTATTTTAATCAAATTCCAATATTATCCTTATTAAATTCAGTCATTAAAATATTATAAATTCACACAAATTTTATATATTCATCTCACTCTAAATAAATTCTAATACAATTTTAAAAAATTACCATATTCATCAAATCACTATCAACCTCTAATTATTTTTCATTTTCTATATTGTCATGTCGGTACTTTAATATTTAGTTATAAAGGTTAGCGAATCTCTTTTCTTGAATGAGAAATGCTATGGTACAGAAAAATACCACAGAAAATGGACAAAATATACACAACATGTGGGCCCCGATTTTTTAGCAATATTTAATTCATGTGGGCCCCGCCTCCCCTTTTGAGTGGAATTGTAGAAAATTTGTCTTTTTTTTCCCTTGTACTTACAACCTTTTTCTTCTTGAATATATTGGATTCTCTTAGGAGTACAATGTTCACGCGACCAAACAAATCTTATGTTAATTAATTTATTATTTTTTCTTATAAGCTAATAATTCTGGTTGTTTGTGTTTTGCTTGGTAATTTTAAGTTTTTTTTTTTTTTGGGTAATGTAAGAATATTTGGACAAATGTTTAAATTTATTTTGAAATTTCTTGTGTACTTTCATCTGTCAAACTAATACTTAAGGCCTGTTTGGTTTAGCTTTTACAATTCTACAGTAAATCAATTCTCATTTTTCAACCACACATTCTTCAATAAAATAATATTTTACATCACATCAATACTTTTTTCTTCTTTTTCAACCACACATTTCCCATCATATCACTATTCAATATCAATTCTTCCTCCAAAAAATCTAAACCAAACAAGCTCTTAAAAGAAAGCATAAAAAATAAGATTCCATTTTCAATATCATGAAAGAATTATAACTAAAATAATGTATTATTTTATTTTAAGTTCCAGTTGAAGAGGGTATTTCATGATTAGTAGAGTTTTATGATTTTAGTTGAAAAATAAAAAAAAATAAAAAAAAAATAATTTGTGATAACTGGTAATTTTGTCAATAAAATATTTTACGAAGTGGAAAAGTAAAAACTAAGTGCTTAATAGTGTCGAGTGCACCTATTCAAATCATAATTATTGTTTGATATGACAATTAATTTTTTATTGAAACACTGAAGTGATGTAATTTTGTCAATAAACAAAGAAAGATTCCTTTATCAAATAAAACATGGTAGAAAACAAATGTGCCCATCTTTTGGGACTCCAATTCCATCCCCCATACTCCTATTTCGCCACAAATAAACACTATTTACTTTTGTGCCCCTAAATATTAAAATAATAGTGAATAATGTAATTTATATTTTCGAGGAATATTGTGGTCCTGATGCCAAAATAGCAAGTTATTATTATTCCTTAATCCCAACAATAGAAAAGGCTCAAAATTTATGTCGATGGCAAGCTTCAAATTTTTGGACTCGCGTACAAAATCTACCTAATACAGAAGTGTAGTAGAACATCTTATCATGATTCTATTACTTATCAAGAATTTATACATTATTTGTCAATGTGGTAAATTAATATAATGTCTGCTGCCTGAATATAAACAACTAAACAAGACAATGTTCAACCTTGTTATTTCTAACTTGTAGCTATTTCTGCAGTGGCTGTCAAGAGATTAAACTCGTGTTCTAAGGTCCACGAAGCTTCATTTCTGTGGTTTATTCTGAAGCCATATTCTTGAAAGCATCCACCATAAGTAATTACTGATATGGTAGCTCTACAAAATCAACACGAGAAGTCATAAAGATCAGATTACTGCAAATTTATGCATTTGTCAAGGAGATGTATTTGCCTGTAGATACTTGAAAAATGACCACGGCGGGTTTTCAAAGTCTTGGATATACTGTTCGACCACTAGCAAAATTAAAATCCACCAAATTGTCCACTTAGATTATATAAAGATCATAAAAGTCACATTCTAGCTAATTGTTGTTAGACTTCAAGACTAGTAACGTCCGAAGTTTTAGCCAAAGCTACACTGCATACTCAAAAAGATGCCTACGAGAAATAGTAGGGTTCTAATATACAGGCATTTTTGAACTTTAAATGAACGTTTACGTTCCAATCATCTTCCCAGCCTTTTTATGTCACGTTGATTATTCATTTACTTACAAATAAGTTTAAATTGGTTTCTATTTGTTTCTAGAGAATCAGAACACAAATATTGGAAAAAGGGATTATGACTATTGTTATGCTTTTTTCACTTACGGAGAACTGCTTTTATGGAGCTATACAGTCTCCAAATTATCAAGATATTCTACACAACCTTTTTCACATGCATCATCAATGTATGAGAAATAAAAAGTGAAAGAAATCTGAGTGTACACCAAGGAAATGAAATACTAAACTAAAATTGAGCGAAAAGCTATTCACTTTCAGAAAACATGAATAAAATGACATCAGGCAAACTTACCTTAAAGCTATAGGTCCTGATATTGATGTATCACTAACTTTATCTATCTTGCGTAGCACTGCATTGCTGTAAGAAAACACCACAAGATTCATAACAGATGGTTAGAGAAAGAACGTAACTCAGTTTCCTAAGGATAAATAGAAGCTACTAAGTGTCCAGAGAATGTTGAGTTTAAGCCCCTGTTTGGTGGCCATTTTTTGGAAAAACAATGTTTTGAATAGTGTATTTTTGGAAAATGTGTGGTTAAGAAGTAGGAAAAGTTTTCCGTTTGTGTAGAACGAGTGGTCAGAGCAGAGAAGTGGAGTTATATAACTATGCAGTCACGACCATAACATGCAACTACTAAGGAAGTCTCAACAAATTTTGATGTCTTCGGCCTCCCTAAAAAACACTGGCTTCAAATTTATGGGTCAACATGGGAATGACTTGAATATAAAAGCCCCCTAATTGTTCACTAGCAATGCTAATGCTGCCACCTAACATTAACAGCCACCATGTTCTAATAGTTATATTAAAAATATTCTACCAACCACTATCCTACCTGAAAGGCCTGAGCTTGCAGTGTTCCCGTAAAATGGAAAAAAAACATTTTTATAATATCCCAAAGTCTCTCTTTACTTTATTGGTTCTGACAATGTTAAAAAAATCCCATTTAGTTGTCCAGGGAATCATAAACGTGCAGTAAGTCTTCCTTCAGTTTGAAACTGGACTTGTCCATAGCATCATAAGCGCGTGCTTACTCTTCCTTCAATTTTAAACACAAACTAAGAGTGACAAACAGGTCCAAAACTTCAACTGACTAGTGGCCAAGGAAAATAAAAATAATAATTATGTCAACCATCCTGTAAAGACATACAGAAAGGAAAGGTAAAATAAATGCGCGTTAACCTTAATAGAAAAGGGGAAGGAACTGTTTTGGAGTATTCTCTTTTATGTTTGACTTTATTCTTGTAAAACATTCAAAAAATTGGCTCCTCCATCCACACCATGTGCAACACCTAATTTTTTGTCATTATAGTCCATATTGAAGAATTAAGCAGTTGGGTACTTACATCTAGGTTTGTAAATTACTATACCTTCTGACTCCAGCAGGAAAAGCATTGTGAAATATATGATGATGAGCAGGATCCAGAGCATCACTAACAGAACCGGGCATTAATGATCCAAGGAAACTACTTGATTTCCTGCTTCTAAAAATAAAAGAAAAAGTTCAGAGAAGGGATTAAATGAAAACGTCAGATTCATGAAACACGTTAACACGTATAAACTACGTGCTTGTTCCAACCTTCTGAGACATGAGTTGTGCAGTTTAATAGTAGACGGTGTTAAGGCCATTTAAGTTTGTGGGACAAGGTTTCTGTAGCTTTTACAATGTTAAGCCTGCATAGAGCTTGTGAAACAAGATTTCTGAAGTTTTATTACAAGGAAGAAATAGACTTAGTCAAATAAATAGTCCAAAAGAAGATAGGGCTGTGTCCTCTGATCACGTGGAGAAACACATAAGATTGTATTATGAAAGAAGAGGAGGATGGAGAGAGGGGGAGACAAAAAGCAAAAAGGATGTGGAATCTATGAATGCATGTGGCAGTAAGAGATCGACGATATTATACCATATCATAAAGTCAAATTAACAAAAAAGGAAAGTCGAGTGACAAGAAACAGAGAATGTTTTATTTATGATGCCAGGTGAACTTATCAAATTCTTATAGTATGAAAGTCAAGCGTTTCTGCATTTCAACAATGGCAGACACACGATATTCAGAATGATTGTAAAGGTATTGGCATAATGGCAGAACGACAGATATAGTTCTTACTTCTTACCTTTGGTTCAGATCAAAACCCAGGGAAAAAATATGAGTTGATCCTGACGAGCTTGTTGCGAGGAGAATATCCGGAAGGTCTGCCGATGGTCCAAATGACAGAGAAAAGATAGTTGATGGGCATGTACCCCTACGGAAGCTGTATGACTGCTAAAAATAAGACAACTTAGCACTCATATAAGAAACATAAATAACAATTGAGAAAATATATAAATGTATGGTAGAGATGGTCTCCTAACATGAACAATTCCTAGAAATAGAAAAAAAAATAAAAAATTGGCATGTGCAACCCCATCTGGTAGCCTGAATCTCAAATCTATCCTGAACTCTCGAAGCTATGACATCCAAACCTTAAACACATCTTGTTACTTTTTTTATAAGGACATTATTGTCTAATCAACTTAGACCGACCACTGACTCCAACTAGAATGTACAAATATAAGTAACAAGAAAAACTCATCCACAAATTAAATGAAACGTGAACATATAACTTTCATTCTAGACGGGCACGATGAGTCAAAAGCAAGATACGAATTTGGATCTATTATCTACTCGACAACTTGTATCCACCATAAAAGCATATATAACTGCCTTGGTGATGCTTCACCTTAGTTGCTTCTGAAACTAGATGAACTCGGATAATGGTTCCCTGTTCAGATGCTGTCGCCATATACATCCCATTTGAAGAAAAAACCATGGCAGCCAACGGTGAGCGGTGGGCATCTATCTGCATTTTCGCTACAAGAAGTTAAAAATTGTGGAATGCAGGCAGGATATGAAGAATTTCTTGATCCATATTGAACAGCCATTGCAAATGTAAAGAAAAGAGTAAGCTATGCAAAGGTGTTTTGAAACAAAAAGTAACTCCTTTTTAAGCCTTGCAAAACTTGCTCTTCGTCAAAATAACTAGTGATAAAAAGAATTAATTTGACATATAATAGTACTCTAGGAATAACATGGACAATAGGACACACCCAACAAAATTATGGAAAAGACATGAACAAAATGAAAAACAGGAAATGCCAAACCAAGAAACTTTGCTTACAGATTCCTGCCGAACTAAGTAATATTAAGAGATTTGAGTAACAACCTCACAGTGTGAATGTAGATCCATGACATTGTAGATCAACACAGATCCTTTCACTGTACTAGCTGGAAGAGCCAAGAAGGGACCATCCAAACTTGCAGAAAATGCACAAAGTCCTGAGATGAAAATTACAAAAGTTCACCAGCCTAAAACTAAGAGCAATAGAGCTTGTTATTACTGCTGACGTATTCATACAAGACAATGAAATATAAATATATGGCGACATGGTGAAAAGAACAAGACATCAGTGAAAGTGTTGAACTCTCATCCTTCCAGGGCGATTCCAATGTTGCCTGTAGTCTTGCAATTGTTCCTCTCTCATTGCGAAGACCATTCCAGCAACAACCGATTGCTGGATCCAAATTTTTTATCACCCCTCCCTCTCTGCAGGGACAGGGTAGGATTAACTTCAGGACTGAAGCAGATTGGAGGGAGTTACTCATTATTCTTTTTAAAAATACTCAAAAAATCAGGAAGAATTACTTATACCATAACACACTTTGAAAGAAAAGGCTCAAGCTTAAAACCTTGTTCAATAAGGTTATGGTGTCGGCAACACTAGGAAGTAGTGAAACTAGCTGAAGTACAAGTTAGATTTCAGCATTCTAATAAGTTCACTATCTTAGTGACGGAACCTCAATATCTTATGTCACAAGCTTTCAGTTGCTTAAAATATATATGGATCTCGATATCTTATTGTTGGTAAGAACAATGAGATTTAGAGAAAATGACATAACAGAAACAGATTGCAACCACTAGCAAATTGGAGGGAAAAAAAATAGTTCAAACTGACCTTTCGAATTTGGCACTGTATCAATTGTATCCTTTATTTCCAGAGTGTTAACATCATATATAAATGTTTTTTCCAGCAATATAACTACCAATCTGCAAATACGATAAGCAAACAAAAAAAAGGAGGTTAGAGGATTTGCACTCTGATCACTAAAAGATGCACAATGCATTAGATTATTTGTGAATACAGACTTCTTAACGAATTAGTAGATTCTATGATTTCTATCTACAGATGGTTACAGCTGACAGCTTTGTCTTCTGTCATTAGTAGCCCATATTCAAATTCCAATCAAGTAAAACCTATTGTTAGTTTGACTAAATCCATTGACATCTCATGCGGTTGTGGTCTAGGATTATGGTTCTTGATGCATGTTACCACACATGTGATTTCTGAGGAACATATAATAAAAGTATCTAAGCCTTAGGCCCTTAATCAATCAGCTTCAAGTAGAATTGAATAACATCAACTGTACAAACTCTCAAGTGCCTTGTTATTTCATTCAATAAAGGTGTCACACCAATAATCATACCGGTTTAGCAATAAACGTTATGTACGCAGTGGAGTGGATTACTAGTTAGTACAATTTTAAAGTTAATAAAAAAGTAAAACCATTCCCCTCTGCTAAAAAGCAATCAAACTCAAGTCTTCATCATTTGACATCTTGATATAGCTATTCGGAGATAGTGACGTAATGATATTTCTATAGAGAATTGTAGAGAGTTCGAGTCTTTTCTCATAATGACTGTAATCTCTCTGAATCTACCCTGTTAATATCCAAGGTCTTCACAACCTGAAACATGGCTGAATTTCTCAGTGTCCAGACCAGTCCCGGTCCATCCACAAATCAGCCCAATCTACCCACTTCTCTGTTAATGATTTTACACCAAAATTTGTGCATCATAGTAGATTTTCCTCGGAGTCTCTATCTTTCAACTTCCCAGTGGCAATGTAAACACATTCCCAGAGGAAGATTTAGTCTTTATCTTATCCGTAAATCCGAAGTCTTTTGCCTCGAAAGGCTCGACAATTTAAATACCCACTTACCTTTAATGATACTATTGGACTATTTGACATTCAAACGCTATTCATTGATTCTCTCATGGTACATGGAATATTTTTGTCTTCTTTATACTTTTGAAAGTTACTGTTGAGACTTAAGCGGTTCTCCCATTGCCTTTTTGTCTTCAATTCCCTAGCCCCGTCCCAAACCTCAAAACATTTTTTTTTTAGTTCGTTCCCACCTTCTGACAAAGATTTTGTAAATTGATTGGCCATCTTTTGATACATACGTAAGGCATACTCCAAATAATTGAAACTGAAGGAATTGGATGTCCAACTAGGTAAATTACTTGCTTCGTTAAAGAAGGCCCCTTCCCTCATGATTTCTTCCCTTCTGTCCCTTACTTCATAAATTAGTATTACCATTCATTTAACAATAACAAACAGCAATGAAGATCAAACAAAAGGACAAACTTAGAAAAAGAAAAAAAGAACAGTGAAGGACATTAATCATGACCACAAAAGGTGGAGTAGAAAATAAGCTCTATGGTGGACTCCTATTACATAACTCTTTTAAAGTTCAATGAATATCAAGCACTGAACTTTTCATCGAATTTCACTGGATTTCCAAGATTAAATCTTTATCTGAAAGTGTGAAATAAAAAAAAGAACAGTCTATCCTACCAACCCCACATACTCAATTTTCTAAGAATCTAGACTGAACTGCATTCAATAAACAACAACATTCAACTAGAACTGCCAAAATAGATTAGATAACAGAAAAGTAGTAAAGGAAAACTTTTCACAGATCGAGGATGGGAGAGAGACACACACACGGGGACTGTCTACAGTGTTTTCAAATTCCACAGCCAAATCAACAGATTGCTATATTACTGAACCTCATTTTGATATTAAGCATCTAATTTGATATTATAGCTCTCTAATTCTCAAAGTCTATAACCAAAAAAAAGTGAGAAGATTTCACCTTTTTCTATTTATTCGAACTGCAAGGATGGAAGTCAAAAAGTTGAGTTCTCGGAAAGCAGTTCCCCTCGTGGTATTAAACAAACATAACCTCCGTGGTGATAAAGATGGCTGATGAAAGCGGGTGGGTGAAACATAAGAACTAACAAATAATACTGTTTACATGTTAAGAAGGAAAAAAAAAACACCTGTTCACCAGCCCCAACAATGGCAAGAAGATTTGATCTGTATAGCATTTCAGCAATTACAAAAGCCCCAATAACTGACAGAAGAAATCCAATTTCAATAGGTTATTATTAAAAAAAGCCATAACAAAACTGAATTTCAATTGACAATCAAATGCGTATATATACCTCGTTCATGAAGGAGTCTTCCAGTATTACAATCGAAGATTTTGAACCCATCCTTCGTTCCAATTACAAAGCAGCTGACCCAAAATGAATTTATACGCCCATTAATTCAGAAAAATAAATAAAACCGAAATCTGTTTCTTTTCGGTTAATATTTTGTGTTACCTGTTATCTTGATTGAAAGAAGCACAGAGAATCGGATGGGATGTGGATTGATTCGACATACTTTGAATAAATATTCTATATTCACCGAACTATTATTGTGTAAATATCTACAGTATAATTATCGATTACAAGGAGGAGAATGAATGCTTGAAGCAGAATTTTAAAAAACAATCAATTTATATATACGTGATTAATTTTGACTTTGGAGAATGGGCTATAGAGTGGGTTTGTGAAACTAAAAGGCCCAATGGGCCAACAGCCCTAGAAGTTAGTGTCTTTTGTGGTCAGGTCTGCTTATATGGTTTTGGGCTACGTGGACTCCCAGTCCAAAAGGTGGGGCCAATCAAAGTATCAAACAGGTCTATGGGTAATTATAAGGGAAAAATTCATGGATCAGGCTTTATCTTTCATAAAATCAAAAATCAGGCCCAAAGGTTTAACTTTACAAAACTCAGGTTTTTATTTGAAATAATTAATTATATTTTACAATTAATTTATTAAATTAAATATTTATTTGTAATATAATATAAT
>CAIGRF010205795.1:37793-53466 GCA_903798235.1 Fraxinus ornus
TTACAAAAAATATTTTTTTTTTTTGAGCCGTACTGCTCTACTATACCTGGTATTGGTCAGGTAGTGCAGCTGTGTGGAGGGGGTGGATTTTTTACATTTTGGGGGGAGGGGTGGTTTTATGAGGTGGGGACCCACCTCATGTGAGGCAAAGGCCTCTACCAGGCCTGGTAGAGGAGAGTTTCTCTATATAATATACTAATATATTTGGTACATTGAACCGAACATAATAATAGTCGATGAGTTTTATATCATATTCTTTTCTTTTTTTAAAAAAAATTTTTTTCATGCCATGTCGAGTTTAGCATGTTACCGCGACACGAAAGTGTAATTTTTATCTAATCTCATGTCTAAAATTTTTCAATTATGAAAATAAAAGCTAGTTAACCATTATTGTAATGTTTTTGTACCTGGCAACTCCTCTATATTTGGACACTCCCCTTGAAAAGCCACTGCTTTTCCTGCAATTATTTGAATTACATTATTAAAAAAAATTTAAAAAAAAAAAAAGTATTTATATCTAAAATAAATCAATTACAACCAATATTTTTATCAGAAATTAATACCTTCTTATTGATCCAATATATTCTTCTCTGGACTGATCCTCCATTTCCGTGAGTTCTTTCTCATACATTAACAGCTATATATATTGTAAAAATATAAATGATCAAGAATTTTACATGGATTAATAAATTAATTATAATTATAATTCTAAATATTTATGAGAAAATAATTAATTACCGGAAAATTAAGAATAGTATCTGGACCCCAGTATTTAAGTGCAGCCAAGTCATAAGCATGTGCAGCTGCTGCTTCATCATCATAGGCACCTATTTAAGCACCAGGATTAAAAAAGTTAAATTGTGAGAAATTAATAAATTTCCTCAAGGAAATTAAAGGAAAATTAAGAAGAATATAACTTTTTATAGCTACAATTTTGTACATACCAAGATATACTGATTTTCCCATCAAAATGCCATCAAATCAGACCAAGAAAAACAGCAAAAAAAAAAAAAATGTGAGAAAAATTGTTCACATAATGCATCAAATACTAAAACACGACAGGACAATAAAATAGAATAAAAAATTTTGAACTTTTTTTTCGTCGCAAAGTCCTTATCAAACAAACAATAATGCTTCATGGGGATTACTTTACGATGAGGGACGACGAAAATATCGTGAAAAAGAAGCATTGATATAAAGATTAATGTTGGCACTCACTCACCTTGTCTCCCTTTCTTGCTTTGTGCTTTATTCCAGCAATTCTTATCCCACAAATGCGCTTCATATCTCCCTGTCCATCGATGCCTGCAGCAATTTTTTCTCAAATTAATTGGAAATTAGACACACACACACGGATTTTTAAGTGATCAAATGAAATGCATGATCTTAAATGAACTATATATCAGCAATGTGGCAAGGGACCGGATTATGCCGCCACAGTTTGCAGTGCGACAGTCACAATTGCAGGCAGCCCAAAGGGCACAATCACTATAATAGCTAGGCATAACATAGGTCATGTGTGCAATGTGGTTGAATTAATTACCTTGTGACCCCTCGATGAATCGAACTACGTTGAGGTGGAGAGTCTCTTGGGATTGTTTTCCTAGTACGTTTCGGTTTCATCCCAGGATTTTTTACACTGGTAGTACCATTGTTTGAACTGTTCTTAGGGTTCTGCTGTGATAACTTCGCCATGAAAATATATTGCGGTAAATTTTGTGAAGAAATTAAAAGTTAAGAATATGACGGAGTCTTCCAATGTAGTGGTTTTTAAAGGGGGTGATGAAAGGGAAAAGAGATGAAAAAATAATGAAAATTGGCAGTACGCAATTTGCAGTGCTGGCAATGGAATTAGGAAGTTTGCCGGCAGATTGTACGGCCGCCTTAAACCGGCTGTCCTAACTTGGATTTTGTGTTATATTTGTTACATTCATATTTTTAGGTATTTGTAAATAGTCGGGAGTCGAGATTGGGGACGTGTTTTGTGTTTACAAATGTTTTGGTTTATAGGAGTGATCGGTGTGATATTCATAAGAATATGATGAAAATAATCGAGTGAACTTGTAAAACTAATATGGTACATATGTTGTGGGTGTTGAAACGTTAGGTTAATGTTTATGAACGGTAGATTAAATCACTTTTTAATTATATATTTTATGGAATTTATAAGTAAATATATTTTCGATTATCTGATTGAGTAATTTAGAAAAAAATATAATTCCTTTAGGAAATGTATCCAAATCCTTCTAAATAATACTTCTACGTAATTTCAATTTGCATAATCTGTTAATAATTATTTTATCCTATTTGACGCAATTAAAACATAAACAGTATATAAATTTTTTTTCAAAATGTTAACCATTTCAATCTTATAATATGTATCGTGAAAAAAATTGCACAATTAGTCCCTAATCTATTACATCAATAGTAAGTCGATCCTCACCATTATAGTTGCTACAAACGGTCATTGACTTTATAAATCTTTATTAAATAAATCAAATATCTAATTTTATGAAAGTAATTTTACTTCTCAACTTTAATAGTGTTACATACAATGTAACGAAGATTTAGATAGTTTTCATCATTAAAGATTTATTATGCAACTATAAAGAAAGATAATTGAGACGAACTTGATATTTTTCAAAAATTAAGGATTAACTTTATATATATATATATATACACTTTTTTCTGTTTATATATACTTTAAAAAGGGTTTGATCCGTTATTGTTTGGAATGCAATTAAACTGTCTCGTCCTTACAGACATATTATACGACATTATGAATAGACCAACTTCGAAGATTATCTTATAATCACCTTGTAAACATGCAAATGATACCAACATATTGTTTTTTGGTTTAATATTGGTTTGTCTTAACTCTTAACTGTGTTGGCTGTAGATTAAAATCAGATTCTTAATAGTTTTTTTAAAAAATTAATAAAATGTGGTTGAAAAGTTGTGGATCTCAAAAACGTGTAGTTAAAATTAATTATTGATTTTGATTTGAGCTTTAAATGAGTTTTCACGAATATTAACGATTTAAAAGCTCTTTTGGAAAGAACCTTCCCGGCTATGCTTGCGAGTTGACTAGTGATTTTTGAGTCAAATAACTGGACTGTCGTAAAATGACTTTTATTTATTAGCTATTAAGTTGTCGAAGACAATAGTAGACACCTTGAAAAAGTTGTAAGGGGGACCTTCAATTTAAGAAAATTTTCAACAAAAAAGATCAGATTGTAGAATAGAAAAGAAATTGTTTTCAATAGATGATTTTCACGGTGCAATAATTTCCCTTCTTCTCGTGAATTGGATTTGAACCAATAGCAAGTTACTTGCCCTTTATCAGTAATTTTTAAGAAGATTTTTGAAAGAGTCATAAATTACATTGTTCTTATATTATCTCAGGTTATTTTCTTCAATGAAGACGTTTTTGGCACTATGTAATATTAGCATAATAATATAATGAATGACTAATATAATTTTAATTTTTTATTCGTTGAATATGTTATGTATTTTTGAGTTAAAGTGGTGCAATTAATTAACTCCAGTCTTCTTCTATATATACGAAAAATAGAAGGAAAAGATGCTAGAGATAGTAAGAAAAAATGAGGGCCAAACATAGACAATATTTATTTAAATTTAACATTCAGCACTAATGTCATAAAAAATAAAAAAATAAAAAAAAAAATCAATCAAATTGTTCGAGTTGGATCCGGATGTGATTTGATACATTGGATGAGACATGGCAATTTTCATAAATTTTACTACACGTTTTTCCTTTTTAATCGTGTTTAATCTAATACAGTAAAAATCAAGAACCGAGTGAGTTTTGATTAATAGGATATTTATTGATAATATCAAAATTATTGGCTGTATTAGCTGCATCTTTGAGTGAGTTGAGAAAGACAGAAGAAAAATATTAAATAATTTTCGATAATAACATCAAAAGTATTAGTTCTATTAGCTGCATATGGAAACCACATATTGTTTCTATTAGCTCATGTTTCCAAATTTTGATGTACTTATGAAATGAAATATAAAATAACAATCAAAATATAAAAGTTCAGCTACCACTCTTAGGGTGTGTTCGGTAGAGATTAAAATCGAATTAAAATTGAAAAATTAGCTGTTATTGTTAACTTTTATTAGATGAGTAGGACTCAATAATGGTCATATTTTTAATTTTAATTGAATTTTAAGCTGTACCAAACAAGCTCTTAAATCTATCTGGTGTAACTAAAAAATAAATTTTAGTTTGATAATAATAATAATAATGAATTACATGATTGAAAAGTTGATAAAAATTGTAAATTTAAAAAAAAAAAAAACTTATGATTAAAATAATTGAAAAAAAAAATGTCTTACTACGTTCAAACTTATAAGACTTCGGTTGACCTCCACGTGTTACACATTTTAGGAACTTGGTATTTATTTTGTATATAAACATCCAAGAAGGACTAATGTGTTAGGGATGATTGAAGACTACTGCAAGCCCCATACAATAGGGACCAAAACTACAATGTTCCCTATTGGAAATAATCTCGCAACAATAAAGCTTAAAGTACCGGAAAAATTTAACAAAATTGATATCGACGGTCCTGATTCCGAGACGGAGCCGTATAACGTGAGAGTGTCGCGTATGGTTCCTTTGACGTGGCCAAATCTGATTGCCTTTTTTTTTCTTATGTTTTTCCATCTTCAAATGGTGTTGCGTCAAATGTTGTCTGTCAAATTTTAGGTCAAAAAAATATGTACTTGTAGCATGATTGATCTCATAATTATATGGTTATTTTGGAGTTAATCAAATGATTTATCACCAACATTTACCTTCGATTATTACTTGCTCACTCAAAAATAAAACGTTATTGCTTACTGCTTACTCACTTTTACATAATATTACTCATCAATTATCTATTTAAATTTCGTTTGTCCATGAGGCAGAAAAAATTCTTACATGTCAAATGAAAATTCTACGTTACAGTTAACGATGTTAAAATTTGAAAATTCACTAGTTACTAACATTTATCTTTGAATATTGTTTGCTCACTCAAAATTAAATAACATTTATATTTGCTTACTAAAAATTAAAATGTTATCGGTTGCTCACTTACATTTATAAATGTTGCCCATCCATTATCTATCTCAATTTTGTTTTTGTCTCTTCTGCTTGATATCTTTTACTTTAATTTAATTTATTTCTCATACTCATTTTTAATCATAAAATCACATTTAATTTATTTCTTATACTCATTTTCAATCATACATTCACACAATAATATATTCTACATGTAAATTCAAAATTAGTTTTTAGTCATACATTCTCAAAAAAATACTATTCGAAACTACATTTTTAAAATTTTAAGGATGTCAAACATTGTTATTCTATTTGTTTATATGGTTTTAATGATTTTTAAAAATTATGTTGTTTAATATATTTTCCTCATTTTTTCTTCTAGAAAATCCATGTTCGATTTTTATTTTATGTCTGTTTATATTATTTTCTTGATTTTTATTCCATCTACTAATAATTATCTTTCTGAAATTATTGTCATTTTTATATGATTTTTATTTTTCTCATATTTTAATATAACTTATTTTTCTCAAATTTGTTTTTTTATTTACTCATTCTCGCCAATTATTTCTTATAGGAATTTGTTTGATTTTTTTTATATATATATAAATTCATTCATCTTAATGTTTTTTTTTTCTACGCTTTTTTTGAATTTGTTTTCCTATTTTTCATGATAAAATAAATTTTTATTTTCTACTTAATAAGATGGAGAATTAGAGAGTGAATTCAAAGTTATCTCAAACATAAGGCTACTTAGGTGGTCATCTATGATCCCGTGTTATAATAATGTCCAAAATCACATAAATAATATAAACACATCAGACAATAAAATTGAAATTAAATTTTGTAGGAGTAAAAAATGAGAAAAAAAAAAAAAAGTTAACAACGTAATTTGCAAAAATCAATCTAAAAATCATGAAACTAATATAACAAATTGAGGGCCCCGTAATCGGATTAAAATTGAAAAATTAGTCGTTATTGTTGACTTTTATTAAATGAGTGAGACTTAATAACGACTATATTTTCAATTTTAATTAAATTTTAATCCATACCGTACGGGCCTGAATGGTATAAAAACAAATTTGAAGTGGATGGATAACATTGTCAGAGTATGAGTGAGCAATTAGTAGTCAAAGGTAAAGATTAGTAATTATTCGTTTAGGGCGTGTTTGATCGTGTTTAAAATTTAATTAAATCTGAAAATACGATCGTTATTGGGTCTCACTCATCTAATAAAAGTCAACAATGACGGTTAGTTTTTCAATTTTAATATCTACCGAACACACCCGTTTGATTTGGCGAAATTTTCCATGGAATTCCTACTTCCACTTTTTGACTGTTTGATAGGCTAAATTTTCCACGAAAAATGCTTTCCTCCCTTTTCCTAGGTATAACCCTTTGATGCACAAATGATGGATTAGGTGGCAAAACATTTTCCACTTTTTTTTTTTTTTTTAGCAATGACAACCAATTCTATCAACCATTGTAAAAAGAATTTTCATTTTTGTTGACAATTTCTATGCAAAACAAAGTCAAACGAATATGGTAATTTTTTCTAATTGTTTAAAATTTTATTTTTTTTACTTTTTGGTAATTGGAACAAATTCTAGACGTATTGGTAGAAAAAATTATCACTTTAATGGACAATTTTTATAAAAAGAAGTCAAACAGACACCAAACTTTCAACATTTTTTATGTAGAAAATTATACCAATCAAACACAAATAATTACAATTACCAATAAAACAAATTATAGGCAATTCAATTCCCAGTAAAACATTTTCTTTCTATCCATTTTCCATATTTGCAATCAAACGGACCTCAATTAACTTTCAAATTTTAACACCTATAATTATGAAGTATGATTTTCATTCGTCACGTAAGGTTTTTTTGTCATGTAAATGAACGAAATTTAGATAAATGATGGATGAGTAAAGCTATGTATAAGTAAGCAAGCATTAAGCAATCAATAATTTTTATTTTTATTTTTATTTTTCGAGGGAACACTGTAGATTTTGTACTCAAAATGTCGTAACTTGGTTATTTTGTCCAATTCTAGGCCACCATTTTAAACCCCCGAAACTCTCACTCTCCTTCCACACGGCGTACAACTTCAAATCAAAACCCTCCCCACCAATGGCCCTCAGCACCTTCTCTCACCCCAATCCCATACAAATCCACAGACTTCCTCAATTCACATACATAGACGCCCTGCGGTGGCTGCCGCAAGTCTCCGCCTTCTCCCGCCACATCCTTCTTGCTACTTATGACTCCGACACCTCCACTCCTTCAATCCAAATCCTCACTTTTACGCCGGCCCAGAATGCCAAAAGCACCCCGTCTTTGACACATCAAAGTTCTCTGTCTACCCCTTCAAGAATCACCTCCTTGAAAATCGCCCCTTCTCCCTTAAACCCCTCCAAACCCCTGATTGCTGCATCAACATTCTCCGGGGCTTTGCTTTTCTATTCTGCGGATTTAATCGATGGGTCATTGAATTTGGAATTTTCGGCGCCCGAAAAGGGGTTCCATTTGGGGGCCGTATCGGGGATTGATGTGAGTGATAATGGTTCGGAGTGTGTGAGTGTGGAGAATGGGAGGGTCAATTTGGTGAGTTTAGGTGAGAAATGGAGTGCGAGGACGGTTTTTGATAGTAATGGCTTGGTTTCGTATAGCACGGTGAGGTGGGCGTCACCTGTGGAGTTCGTGACCGGTGGGCTTGGATTCGGGATGCATTGGTGGGATCAGCGAAAGCCTGGTGGCCCTGTGGTATTGTTCAAGGGAAATTGGTAATTTTGAAAACGATTTTAAGTACTTTTTGCTGATTCTTTTGTAGAGTATTGTTTATGTATATATGTCCGCGAGTAATACTTATTAATGAGAATTTTGTAATTTAAGTATGTTAATATTTTTTCCTAGAATTGACAATATCTGTTTACTGAAGCAAGCTTTGTAAATTTGCAATTTGTGCTTTTAGCTGCTGTTTATCATATGACATTTGTTATTGTTTGTTAACTAAAGATTATGTAGATTAAACACAGAGTGACCGATATGTTAGTTCTAAAACTTTTGCATAAGTAACATGCTGGATTGGATCGTAGTCAACACATTTGCAGCGGATGTTTAGAACTTAGAAGTAATAACAAAGTTGATTTGTTACACCAGGGTGCATTCCATTTGGTTAATGGGCGTTTTTTGCTGGTGTGATATGTACTTCTGCATACGTTTTGCAAAGAAAGAGAAAAGAGCCTACAGTTTTTGTGGATCACTCTAATTTTCTTGTTCACTTGTAAAATACGGTTAGATATATTATTTGACACC
Source organism: Fraxinus ornus (assembly GCA_903798235.1). Classification (NCBI taxonomy): domain Eukaryota; kingdom Viridiplantae; phylum Streptophyta; class Magnoliopsida; order Lamiales; family Oleaceae; genus Fraxinus; species Fraxinus ornus. Next base: position 46,185 of record CAIGRF010205795.1, read on the forward strand.
TGCCTCCCTCTCCTGCTAGGGGAAAATTAAGAACACAAAATTGTGTTCTGAAGCTGAGGCTTGAACTTTGCTAATAACTGCAGTTCTGAATGTAAAACTAAATTTATAGGTATAGGATGCCAATTGACCCTTGTCACGTGTCTGAGATAGTGGTTACTGAGATTACACTATAAACTTGTGATGCCACGTTGTATTTTTCATATTTCTCTTGTTGGGCTTGACATTGTAAACCTGAATTCGTTTTGCTGTCAGCTATGATAAAATTTTGAACAAGAATGTAACTTTCTAAATAGATTAAATTCAAAGGACCAGAATGAAATTGACAGACGTGCTATGAAATGTGGAGAGTGAGATTAGAATTTTGAATTGCCTATGTTGGTTTTATCTGTTCTAAATAATAGTTGGTGTGCAATGTATCTCTTTTCTAATTGCCAACAGAATCCTTGAAGAGGTAGATGGCTTGTGTCCTTTAGCTGCCTAATTTCAAGATTGTGTGTTTACCTCTACATTTGTCTATCTGGTCCTTTTGCAAACCTTGATATAGAAACTGTAACTACGTCTTGTTTGATGTATGATCTTGATATAGACATGATCCCTTCAGCATGATAGGTTGCACATCTTCAAGGCATTGAATGGATTCCATTTATTTTCAAGGGTAACCATTTTAATGGATAGCTCTTTATGATATCTTGAATCACTTCGCTTTTTTTTTTATAAATAATCACGACTTTGGATCAAGATGCTGCTTTTATTATGGAGTTTTCTTCCTTCCCAATAATTCTTTTTACTGTTGATTTACTGAAATTTGTTTATGTGGTGCTTAATAGGAGTCGAGGAACTACTTCTGGCATTGTACATTCGGTTGATATTCATCGGTCTCGAAAGCACACTTGCCTCGTATGGCTTCTTTAATCTTTCCTCGTGAGCTTCACATTTCTTAAGATATGCAATGCACTTCACTCATTTACAATGTAGATATCATAGATAGTGATGCAGCACTCAAATTTGCAAATATAATTTTTCTCGTCAAGGATATATGTGTGATTATATGGGCTACTCCTTTCCTTTTTATCAATACTAGTTATAGGTGTTCTCATTCTTTTTTCAGAAATTTTTTGCCATTTTGCTCTTATTGTAGGATCTAGGATGCCTTGATCTGGTTGTAACGGGCTTAGTTTAGAGGCTGACTTAAGTTTGTTCGCTCGCCTAGAAGAATTGATTAGGAATTGGAATGTTCTGTGAGACTTTCTTAGTTAGGCTCTCTAGTTATCTTCCTTGGCTTTGTGAAATACTGTGTAATAGTTTTCCATTTTTCCTCTGTTTGAAGGCAGGAGGTTCTTCTGGTACTGTATTTGCATGGGATATCCGTTGGCAACAACAGCCTATAATCCTCTCTGGTGCTTGGGCTGGTGGTGGACCAGCCAATTCGCTATCTGAAAGTGAGGTTTGGGAGGTCCAGTACGACAGCTATAGACATTCTTCTAACACTGGTAACATTTCATCTTCAAAGATCTTACCTGCTATGATTTGTTCAGAAGATGGAATACTTGCTGTGGTCGAGCAAGGTATGTGTTTCTTAACTTTATTTTGCATTTATTCTATGCAGTTATCAGTGATAAGTTCTGTTTTGATTTAGAGTGTGTTTGCCTATGCCTAAAAAGAACTAGAAGTTACGTTTAAGACCTCTGTTAACATGTTGCGATAACTTGCGTCTTTTGAAAGTAACTATTTCCTTTTAGCATCTGTTGAGGAAAGATTATGAGTAGCTTTTTAGGAGGAATGGTGGTGGAGACCACGAAATATGTGGATAATAATGACTAGTAGTTTTGAATATGCAGTTGAGATTAAAGTTTGACTTTGACGGGTGATAGAAGTGACTTTTTAATTTCCTAAAAAATGTTTCCCAAACGGAGGCTAAGCTTATATAGTTGTAACTCAGCCGTTAAAGCTTCGCCAAACATGCTCTTGTACTTGCTAACTGGTTAAACAAATGAAGACGTATGCGTGATGATTGGGCTCTGATTTAGTTCGTCTTAATTCCATAGGTGAAGAACCAGTCGAGCTTTTGGCCGAACCATGTGCCATCAACAGCTTTGACATTGACAAGGAGAACCCCTCGGTTTGTGAAATTATATCCTTTTGTTTTTCGTTCTCACATTTGTTTCCCTAGTGATTTCACTAATTAACACAATGATATGGTGCAGGACGTTATATGCAGTTTGGAGTGGGAATCCATAGCCATCTTGATGAGGCCACAAGATAAAAGGCAGTAAATGAGCGAGTAAAACTTCATCTCTTCTGGTTGCGACTTTGAACTTTGCATTCTCAAATCATAACATGCTCTATAAATTTTAGTGGAATTCTTGGACAATGCTCCTCGTGATTGGACTGTATAATAAATGACGTTTGAGGTTCTTGTCCGTTTTCGTCAAATACAACTTGCCGAATCCCCAACTCTCATGTTCATGTTCATGTTCATGTTATATATCCGTCTCTTTTGTTATAATTCAAACATCGTTATTGCAAATTTTTTTAGACGTCAAATACTAATGAAAAATGATCTATTTGTTATCCTATATGTAGCCATTTAAAATTTTAATTAAATAATTTAACAAATACATTGTGACACATTTTGTTAGTTTTTTCCCATTATTATTATTCTGTTTCAATTTATTCATTAAACATTGCCCGATGGCCGACATGCACGTGTCGTAAAGGAAACTGGACCCACACAAACATATGAAAGGAAAAGTAAAACGTAATTTGGTAATAAACCCAGTCAAAAGTCAAATGCATTACCTGTAAGGTATTGACTCGGCTTCTATATATTCCTTCAAATCCAAATCAAAACTTTCTCTCAATATATTCAATAAAAGCACACGGAAACGGCAAAAGAAATCTTTCGGCATCAGGGTTTTTGAATTATTACGATTTATTTATCTAAAAGATATTTGACGACTGTGTTCTTGATTACCAATTTACAATTTAAGAATTTCAAGTTCAAGAAAGAATTTTTTTTTTGGACGGGTCGACTGTTGTTCATCGGAATTGCGTTGTTTGAAGGAAGCGGGATAATGATAAGGGAGGACTTTTCAGAAGAACAGTATGTTCCTGTCAATAAACGATCTCGTTTGTCCTCCAATCCATCACAGGTTTTTTTTTTTTCATGATTTTTCCAAGTTTTTTTTCCTGATTCTATCGTTTCTATTTAGTTTGCTAATTAAACAATTTTTTTACTGTAGATATTTTATGTTCTATTTTCTAATAAATTATAAAAAAATTAATAATAAAGCAGGATTGGAGTTGTTAACGAGTAACGACAATGCAAAGGCTGATCAACAGAAGGCCTTAAATTAATAAAAGGAGACAAGGATCCAAAATTCTATTTAATTTCTAAGAATTTTCTGTATCTCAGATTCGAATTCTTGTTGCATTTTTTTGGGTTTTGTATACCTCTTTTTTACCTTTATTTTCCTTGTATTAAATACTTTTTTTTTTTTCGTATCATTAGAGCTTCAGGAATAATGAGTTTTCAATACCACCATCACAGTACAATCCACTTGGTGAGCCAAGTCCTTTAGGCCTGCAGCTAAGGAAGAGTCCTTCTCTGTTGGACTTGATTCAGATGAGGCTTTCTCAAGAAAATACTTCTTCTCTTGCGATGAGAGACAGTGAAAATCTTAACTCTGGAAGAAAAAAAGAAATAAAGGGGACTGCTTTAGGAGGCACAAATGACAAGTTGAAAGCTTCAAATTTTTCAGCTTCGCTTTTGAGGATTGGTGATTGGGAGGTATCACTAACGGAGAATTGCTTTCCATATTTTTGTTGAATCAGTTTACGTTCATCAAATTCACCTTTTGGTTTGGCTAAGTTGAAAACTTGAAATAATTATTTTAAAAGCAACTTCAGTATAGAAGAAATCAACTTGATCAGAATGAAGTGTTGGGAATCAAATATGATTACAAAATATTGAACATCAAGTATTGATCTAACTTTTAAAAATCATATTAGAAGAAAGAGAGGAGATCCTGACTAATTGTTACCTTTATATGTGCTAATCCTGTTGCATGTTGCTAACAATAGCATATCCTTTGGCAGTATGTGTCAAGATATGAAGGTGATTTGGTAGCAAAGTGGTACTTTGCTAAGCATAAACTTGTCTGGGAAGTTCTTGAAGGTGGTCTCAAGAGTAAAATAGAAATTCAATGGTCTGATATTCTGTCTGTGAAGACATACTGTCCTGATAATGGCCCTGCTACTTTATCAGTTGTGGTATTTATTTTCTTCTTTATTTCATCGTACCAATTGATTTCTGTCAACTACCAAAAATATGTGAATTCTTTCTTGGTTTACTACTCTAAGAATCACTATGATCTTGTGTGGTACAGTTGGCTCGGCAGCCTACATTTTTCAGGGAGACCGACCCACAGCCCAAGAAACACACTCTTTGGCAGGCAACTTCTGACTTTACTCATGGACAGGCTAGCATAAATAGGTAATAGTTAGTATTCCTTATACACTGTTTTCTTTCTTTAGGCTATCTGATTTCAATGATCTAACCTCGTGCAAAAAAAATTGAAGGTGAGTTACTTTGAGACATTCGAGATGTAGAAAAGCTTCTGCCATGTTAAGTACAGGAACAAAATATTTGGCATATATACAATTTTTGACACGTGCATTAATTAATGTCTCAACTTGTGGATCATTGCTTTTAATGCCATAATTCCTAAGCAACAGAGGAATTCCCACCTTTGCGAGAGAAAATTTAATCAGATAATACTGAATCTTCTGTCATGTATGCTTGAATCTTTTCCTGCAATTTACTGATGACTGAAGAAGGACGAATAGTTTTTCATAGGAAGTGTTCTTGCTTGGCTTTCCAGCGATAACATGATATATATCAAGCCAATCATGGGAAGTAAAGCATATGCTGTGAGACATAATTGAACTAAAAAATCCAAATCCTACAGTCCCCAAGTTCTTTTAGATGTCTCGGTATCATTTGTGGGCTGCAAGAAAAACAATGAGATCTAACTAATTAGCTGTATATTCTAACTTGAGAGATGAATGTTCAATATACCTTGCAATCTCAATGTTGAATATTTTAGTGATAGATTTAAATAGGAAGAGTTTTACCTATATACTCTTAAGATGCAAAACTTTGTTGCTGGGTTTTAACTGAACCGACTGTTTGTTTTGATGCTATTGAATAGGCAACATTTTCTCCTGTGCCCTCCTGGCATGTTAAACAAGCATTATGAAAAACTGATCCAGTGTGACATGCGCCTTAATAATTTGAGCCAACAGACAGAAACAGTTATGGAGTCTCCATATTTCAATTCACAACTTCCTGTTCTCAAAGATCTAGAGCAATCTAAAAACAATGAATTTAATCAACTGGCTGCTGCTGAAGGAACTTCTTCATCTGGCTTCCAAGATGTAGTATCAGCAGATGCTGCACAATCATGTTCTACGTCAACTGAAAATGTCCCTAAAGAAGCTTTATCACCCAGCTTAGGTACATCATTTCTCGTCCCTATAATGAAAGTCATTTTCGGTAGAGCTTTTTTTGTTTTTTGTGCACAAGTGATTAATATGCCTGAAAATTAAACAACATTAATATATAAGCCGTACATATACAGTAAGGAATTGTCTGTTCCTAACTTTTTATTTAAATCTTGTGTTGTCAGTATCCATATTTTGCCTTCAAAGATCAATTTTTGAATTAGTTAGCAATCTGCTTTTGATAGAGAACATTTTCACTTCACTTATATGGCTTTGTTTCACCATATTGTCCATTATAAATATAAAGTTTGTTATTTGACGAGTTTCAGTGTTTTGTGTACTCATTTATTCACAAATTTCTGTTTTGTACTGAACTTTGTTGCATAATTATTATCTACGTTCGCAATGTGCCATGTACATTGTACCACTACCCTGCCACATGTTGATGCTGTTACCAATATGTTAGTTGCCTTCATGATTATCAGTTTATAATTTTTTATGCTGTGAGCTGTATATGTTTTCCCTTGTTTGATCCTATTACATACGTTTTACACCAACTGTGAAATTGTTACCGTTCAGTGTTACATTGTATGTCATGCTAGTGTGTGCTTAAGAATGCATGGAGATATTCAGAGATAGGAAAAACATTTTGTTTCTACTATTTATAAATTATGACTTATCATCTTCTCTAATATTAGTAGTGACGGATATGCGTGCAATTGAAGGAAATGGAATTGCTGAAAGGTGTGAGTTTCAAGGACAAAAAAATTGGGAACAATTGAATCCACCAGGTCTCCGCCCGGCTATGTCGATGAATGATCTTGTGAACCACATTGGACATTGTATTTCAGAACAGTTGACTTCTGGAAGTTTACCTTCAGACAAGGCATCAGAATGCCAGGACATGCTGGAAAACATATCAAAGGTTTTGCTAAGCGACACTCAATCTACAGCAGGTTTGGACGAGAAATCGCTCATGAAAAGGGTCGATTCTCTCTGCTGTCTCCTGCAGGATCCTGTTACAGCTTCCAGTGCAAAAATTGATGGAGAGAGTCGATATGAAGGCACTGATTGTGGAAAGAATTTCAAGTCTCCGCACAAGAAGGCCCATAATGGTATTCTGGCCTTTGAGGAGGATTTCGAGGATGGTTCTGGTTGTAAGCAGGTACTTCCCATGCCAAGAAGAGACTCATTTGGAGATTTTCTGATTAATCTTCCACGAATTGCTTCTCTTCCAAAGTTATTGTTTAATATTACAGAAGATGATGAATGTCAAGCTAGCTAGTGTTTCCTTTCGCTTTATGCAATATATACAATAGGTGGTTGTTCACGAAAATATGTTCGGATTTAAATCACTGCAAGTGTACGGTTCGTTGACAAGTAATAAAGTGAAAATTCTAGAATTTCGAGTATCGTTCCCACGATGATTGGTTTAACTTGATTTCTATTACCGAGACCTTAATCAAATCTATTAAACTCAAAATGATTTGTGACGTAAATTTTATAACTAAATTAAGATTAACATGCAATTTAAACTAAAATTATGAAATGAAAACAAAAATATGTCGAATGCAAAAGTTTGATGAAATTAATGAATGAAAAACGCACTTGGATCTCGAATCACCAAACAACTTCACTTTTAATCTCTATTTAACAATTCGATAACACAATGAATGATTGTATCAATGTTTCTAACTTATCCAATAATCTCTTTCGAGTAGAATTGAACATATTCTAGCATATCATTTGACTATATTTCTATGACAAATGCAATATA
>CAIGRF010205795.1:61569-72549 GCA_903798235.1 Fraxinus ornus
CATGTAAAATAAAGTCAAACGAACACAAATTTTAAAAATTTTTCGGGTGGAAAATTATACCAATCAAACACACTTAATTACAATTCCCTGGAAAACATTTTCTAGGAAAATCTTTTCCCTGTAAAACATTTTCTTTCCACTCATTTTCCACCCTTGCAATCAAACGCACCCTTAGAGAATATGTAGATCAAAACTCTAAAGAAAACACAATATAAGAGATCGCAAAACTATGTTTCCCTAATCTCTCCAGCAAGATTCTCCAAGTAACACACCCGTACTTGATTTATCTCATATTCCAGGAGTCTCATAGGAGCCACTGAACAAAGATTAATCTTAAGGGGGTTTCAACGGTGTACGAAAAATCAAGGGAATGATCAAGAAACCCTATTTTTAGAAATTAAACTTTAAAAAATTAAAGATCTCACCAAACGAGTTTATATAAACTCGTTTCCTTTAGTTTTTCTTAAGAGCAGACCTAAAAACTTCAGGTTCTGAAGCAGATATGCCTCTTTCTCCAAAGATCCAGCCAACTTGCTCCTCAGTTTAAGCTCTGATACAACTGTAAAGCCCAGTCCACACACAATATAAGAGTCGAGAGGCAAGAATAATCAAAACAAACTGAAAGTAAACTTCAGAAATTAAAATGAACACCAAAGAATTATTTCGGCTGTAGCCTCAGAGGTTCGGTGACCGCTTCTAACACTTACATCTCCCGTTGAGCATCCAAAAAAATGATTATGCTCAGTTGCACCAAAAACAGCCCAAAATGGCAACGAAAATTACAAATGTTCAAAGAGATGAAATAAGAGACTCATCTCTCAAATACAATGATAGATCTACCAAGGTTCACCAAGAAATCTTCAATTAACCTTTCGAACAAACACTAAGAAACCACAACAGAGAAATCACTCAGACCCTCACAACATTCACTCAGAAAATTACACAACGAAGGTTACTCTATCACACACAACACTTAAAATCAGGGATTTTAAGTGATTCAAACGAAGAACAGCAAACCATAGCTATCTCCCCCCCTTTCTCTTTTCTCTCAAAACACGTAGGAGCCCCAAAAGTCTCCAGAATTCAGAATGAATCAATTGAAGACCCAAAAGTCATCAGCCCAAGTAAATAAATCATCCACCATCCAACGGTCAAGAGCAAACCACGTGTCAAGCATCAGAAGAAAACGTTTCATTAATAAAAACGTGTTTCACAAACACGTTTTTTCTCCACCAAAATGCTGGGAGCACCAAAGAGAGAACCAGGGTTCGATTCCAACAATAACACCTACATTTCATTTCTTCCATAGTGTCTATATCTGCTATCTGCAACAAGATCAGGAAGGAGGCGGCGTATGAGCAGTGGTATCAGGGAACAATGGCTACTGTTATGACAAAGTATTCACACCCAACCGGGAGTCCATAAGGGTTGGAAGTTGACTCTGAATTCAGAATCAAATGGCTGGTTTCTATGTCCGAGGTCTGGGAATCTTTGTTGAATGTTAGCTAAGGTGACTTCATTGTCTGTCGTGCAATATGCACATCAGCCCAACAATGTAGCTTGGACGAGTGAGAAACGGCCTTGTAATTAATGTAACAAAACCGTTCATCTCTCTCTCAAGCTTTGAAACCTCCTCCACCAAAGCTTGATACTTGAGCCCCACATTTTTTAATTGATTCGGTTTCTGCAAATGCACTATGTAATCCCAGAACAAGGTCATTGCTTACCTTAGCAACCAAAGCTGGTTCAAGAGCAGTTTCACGGGATGAAACATCAGCAGGCTGCAACATGCTAACAGCCATGAAACTTGCCGCAAGTGCGGTACCACCAACTCTCAACAGTGTTTCTATCTTATATTCGAATCCTATCGAAGGTTTAGCATACTAGAGAGACACTTATCTTGCATTGCATTAGGTTTGTGAGTTTCTCCAGCTCCTGATATTTCTGACTTGTTCTCATCTATCTTTACAGTTGAAAGCACAAAGCCACAAAGTTAGATTCATGCACACAGCAGCTGAAAGGGTAGGTTCTTACAGATACTGATCAGACTTCTGCTCCAATTCCTCCGATATCCTAATCCACGTTAGTAAATTATTTTAAATTGTTTTGATCCCATTTTACTGACTAAAATAAATCGAATAGTTGAGGTATTTCAATACTTGAGCAAAATACATATACATATACATACACACACACACACACACACATGTATATTATATGCACGTGTGTACAAGTCATTGTTCTGTGAATAGTTTAGAATTCAATTTAAGGAACAAACATTTCACATAATTCTCTTATTAAAATCAATCCTTTTTTCCGACAACCAAAATGCACTGGTGCAAGTCTTAGAATTTAATTATGTTTGGACCATCAAAAATGGCAAATGCAACGTTATGCTATTTGATTCATTCCAACGGACATAGAATTGTTTACTGTACATCATAAATTTATACTTCAAATTTGTAATACAGGAATATGTACATCGTATCTTATACTTGGCACCATGAAGAAAAATCTCTTGTACCACAAAATCAATGTGATTATTCACCCTTTCTAGAAATATGGAACAGTGTAGGCATGACAAGCGTAAACATAACGTTCAAGAATGAGCAAGAAGGATCGTGCATCCCTGTCAACCAGACCCAATATTAGAATGCATTACATGTATCCATGTCGAGCGGCCCCAAGAACTAGGCTTCTCCTATTACTCTCATCACTTGGAGGCCAGCATATTAGAAAAATCGGGATCTTTTATAGAACTGTTTCCTATCGAGAGAGTGCATAACCACAGATCACCAAGGACACCAGAAACTAGGAACTTCGAACGTCTTGAAATTCCAATATGCAGGTGCAAAGTTAAGACATTTTTGTGCGTGGCTATATAAGCGAGCAGCAGGGACTTAAAAATCTGTCCTCTCGACTCTACGCCTGGCAAAACTTCTTCCAAGTTTCAGGATAGTTGCATCGTGCAAAGAAAACCACTTCTTCAGAAGCAAAATCATTGCCAGCTCAAAATATCAACTGGTTCCTGCTAGATCGCCAGTGCAATCAAAACAATATTATCTAATTAAGAACGTCAGTGGTGGCCGCATACATGGAGGATCAGTTGAAGAAGTATGGAGATTCGAGTACTTTTTCCAGGTTGAAGTCTCCTCTTTTCGGTAGAGGGGGAAAGGACAATGACGGATATGATGTCTCAAAGCTTTCCAGCAACTGTTAATGAATCAAAGTTAAAGGTGGAAGTAAATCATCTAGATACTCCAGGTGGCTATTTCCATATTCACTGGAAAATGAAGGACTGACACATCTAGAAATCAGTAAAAATATCCTTTGCTAATGAAAGGAGCTAGAGGATATGCTATGACGCTTACATTTTCGAGTATAGGAATATTGTAAAGATCGACGAATTTTTGTCTTAGTATTTGATTCATTCTGTCAACATTACACGCATGTGTCCAGAAGGAATCGTGCACACCTGCAATACATCAGCTACTCAGAAAAGCGTTCTCATAAAAGTCCTATCTTACAAAACCTTAAATTGCAAGAAAATATACAGAATTTTATCGCTAGTTCGACTCTGATTGTTATGAAAATCTGAATAATTTCCTATCACAGGAACTTGTCAATATTTCAAAATGTCCCAGACAAATGCTCTCAAGCCAGTCAAATTGCAATCAGAGGTTAGGCAAGGAACCAGTTCTCTCCCTGAGGAGTCTTAAGAAGACTGATGGGCATATAGGGATGCCACACGTCAGTGCAGTATAATACAATCAGTGTCTCCAGTGAATGTTAAATAGAATTTCTTGGAAGAATATGTTTTAAGGCACGAGTAAGTAGTAACTTAGACATCACAAAAAAGGTTAGAGTTTAGCGGGAGGAAAGAAAAACCTGCAAAACGCAATCCTTCATCACGACAAGCAATGGCAGTCATCATCATGTGTGAACCATCGAGCGAGTGCACAAAATTCGGAGGGAAAGCTGTTCTCTGTTTTCTGACCTCAACCTGGGGTAAGATGTTATAATAGAACAATTAGTACTTGGAAAGCCAAATGCAGTTGCACAAAAGGAGAGATTCAGTATAAGAAATATACAACTTACTGAATCACCCTCACGCTGCAAAGCCAACACCTGAAGAGAAGTTCTTATCTGCATTGCATAAAGTAAATCAGAATCAGAAGATATAAAGTTTCAATAGTTTAGATTCCCATCTGCAAGGAAAGAATTGGTTTAATTTTGTCCACTTCAAAATGTTTAATGAACAAAGGAGGTGTCTTTGCAACTCTAATTATATTTGCATCGTGCAAATGACACAATACCTACTGTTAACATGCTATTAACTCTTTCAAATTATACTACTAGCAATGCCACTCCTATAATGAAGGGACAATGACTCCCCACTTTTGAGCATTAAACTGTAAAAGACTTTCTAACAATAATTGTGGGTGGAATTGAATGATTTAAACACTGCTTATAATTGGCACCTATACTCTGACAATAAATCATTAGCTTTATCATCTTCTCGTTTATTTCATTTAATGTTACAAAAAACATTTAATGCTGACCGGCAATAATCAAGTATTCAATCAATGATATTAGTACAAGATAATTTTCGAAGTATAAATTTTACACAAGATGCAGATTCAATTCGAATGTAAAACACTTACAACATGCCGTTGAGTTTTAAAGTAAGGCTGCACAACAGGAAGTCCCAGTGGAGTTTTCCAACTCACCGGTTGATTTTCTGAAGCAATAATCTGCAAATACATTATCCATCAATCAAGGTTTGTGAAATTTATTGACTATACAAAAATGTCAACCCAATTTTAACAAACCTTAGCACAGTCACCAAGCCAACCCATTATAGCCCGTGCTGCTTGGAATAGCTCTCCAAGAGCGGCCAATGTCACCTGTGAAAAAAATTTCCAGGTAATATTCTTAAAATATCACATTTCACTTCTAGAAACAGTAGTAGCTACTAGATTGTCAATGCACAGTTCGTCAGGTTTTAGTATGGTTTCCTGAATCTTTATCAATGAGTCAATATGATTAAGTATAATAGAAGTGCACACATGAGCAGTTGTGCGTATTAAATGACGTGCATAACTCGAAGAAAAAGACCATGATGAAAGGTTGATGAAGACTCCAAAAAAAAAATTTCTTTTCTCATGAAGGGCCAAATTTTCTGCTTGGAAACATCTCCAATATTTACAGAGCTATAAATTTGAAAATTATGCTAAAAATCCTACCTTTTCAACTCTCACTTAATAATCAATCCAAATCAAATAATACCTCGTTCTGAAAGAGTAATACAAATGTAGGTACATAAATTAAATTACAAAACTATATTTCAATTAATAAAGACAATTTCTTTAAGATAGGGGACTAAAGCCCCGTAATCAAGGTGTGTAGAAGTACTATCTGCAGACAAGACTTTCCAAAAAAATCCATTCATGATTCTCTACGTGACTTTATGTATTGAAGACTCCAAAGTACCAAAAGGTTGGGTGAAACTTAGAGCATGTTTCAGAGTGCTTATAAGTTGGGGGGTTCCTATGAAATGTGTAAATAAAAAGAAATAGTAAATTGTGGATCCTACAAAATGTGTGGATAAAAAGTATGTTTAATTAGCTTAAACTAAAATTTAAGCTTTGCCAAATATGCACTTACTTTTGCAGCATAACAAGCTGCACTAAAGAGCAGCCTGTCATCAGTGATAAGACCCTTCTCCTCCAATCTTCTTTTGATCTGCTCACGTGCCCCAACATAAGTAACACCATATACTGAAGTCATTACCGTTTGTTTCACGAGTTTCCTGTCCACCTGAAAGTTTTCAAAACATCATATTCTCAAATTGCACAAGTTACATACAATAGGTCCAAATTCTCAGTTACCATGAACCAATTACTATCAAAAATAAAAATAAATAGAAAGTTTCACAAATGCAAGAAATGTTAAAAAATTGAAACTAACAAGAAAAAAAATACAAAAGCTATAATACAAAAACTAACCTGACCAAGCAAGACTTTGGCTAGCAAAGCATTTGGATGAGTTGCAGGATCCTTACTGCTGTCTTTTTTCATGATATCATGAACCCTGACAACCAAAATCTAATTTTTGACAAAAAGAAATACGCCAAGAGGTAAAGGAAGAGAGCAAGAATGCATCGATTACCATGATTACATAAACATTCATGTAAGCACAGAAAAAGAAAGAATCAAAACATCGAGATAGAAAACTATCTAATTTCTGTCTTACAAGATTATCTGAAGTTAATTGGAAGCATAGTTGGAAGAAATTGTCATTGGTTCCACTCTCAACCTAAGCCCTTCCTCTTAGTTTTTATGAAGTCATTGGCATTTCGTGCAATCACCAATATAGGAGCATTGTCAAATGCCGAATAACAAATCTTGGTTCTATTTTTGCTTTTCTTGAGGTTCAGAAAGCATGCATATTGAAATATAATCATGATTTCATTGGAAAAATCTAAATTTGAAATAATGGAATTCAATTTTCTGATTTTCTAATTACAGCTTCATCAAAATTTCAAGCCAAAGAATTGGTGATGCGAGTTGAATGCCTAGTCCTATACATTCTGAAAAAAATCAGCATATCAGCTGTAATTACAAGAGCTGTCAGAAAAGTTAATAGTTCACAGGACAAGGCTCAATTTGTTGTTGTTTTGAGCGAAGTATAGTGATAGGAAAGTCTGCATTATTATAAATTTCATACTTTGCTTCAACAACTTTCCTAACCACTTTCTTATATACAATGGAGGAAAATATAGCAATCATAAGACCACAAATCTATTACATTCTCAACTTTTGACTGCTTTATTAGTGCTGTATTCTTAAAAAAAATTAACTCGTGTTCCATCCAAGAGCACCATCACGGAGGAAGCATTGATCAGAACATTTATGATACCTAATTTTTACTCCAGGTTATTGATACACTCATAGGATAAATTTCATGTATATTAAGCCCATGTTTGACCCACATTATTTTTTTCATTCTCATTCTTCTACTCATTTTTCACCACACATTCATCAATAAAATAATATTCTCCATCACATCAATAAATTTTCCTTCTTTTTCAACCACATATTCCTCATCACATCAATAACTTTTCCTTCTTTTTCAACCACATATTCCTCATCACATCACTTCAAAAAAATGCATTTTCTCATTTTAATATACACAAAACACACTCTAAGAATGGAAAAATATGGGTGCAGCCAATGTACAACAGCCAAAACTTAGAAGGTGGCATGAATTGGCTTCTTTTTTTCCAAATTCAATTTTTTTCCTCAACCAAGAAAGTAATTGTTTTCAGAACAGGGGAATTGCTTTCTTATCAATTGTATGATTTGGGATGAGACTCGAGAATGTAACAGTTCAACAAAAAATGACTTGGTGGTGGTTTCACAATAGAGAGTAGTACTAGTTCATTTTGGTAAAGAAGGAGGTGATGGAGGTGAAAGGGGGCATGTAATTTTTTTATATCGGTGATGATGGTTATCAAGTCCATTATCTTTTGGTTATCACGCAGTGATCCACTTTCATATATCTTCCTTGTATTCCAATGATGAAATCTGGGATAGTATGTGGAAACTGGATCCTATCAAATAAGGATACGAGCCAAATTGATTCTGATTTGATTATGGGATTTGTACATTCCAAAATTAGTATGATGTAAATATGTATTGATTTCTTTCTTACTTTAGGAGATTAGTTTTATTTCCTTTTTTTCTCATTCCTGTAAACTATATATTGTACCAATTTCCATTGAATAAACAAGTTGGAATTAATCACAATTCCTCTTTCTACATGGTATCAGAGCCGGTTCATTTCTAACCTAGCCAACACATGGCCGAATCATCCACGCATGACAGGGGCTCCATGACCTTTGACTCAGAAGCTGAAGTCACGCCTGCCATGAACACAGGAGGGATCGAAAACTCAACTTTCCAACTCTCTACAGAGAAATTGAATAGGAAGAATTATAGAGAGTGGGAACAGTCGATAAAGCTAATAATCGATGGAAAAGGAAAACTTGAATACTTAACTGGTGAAACCAAGATGCCGGCCTCAACCAACGTGACTCTCCTTCAGAAGTGGAAATCGGAGAATTCGATGGTGACTGCCTGGATTGTCAATTCCATGAAGCCTGTCATCGGGAGAACATACCTCTTTCTTCCGACTGCAAAGGATGTTTGGGAGGCGGTGAAAGAGATGTATTCGGATTCTGAGAATTTCTCCAGAATTTTCGAATTAAAGACAAAATTGTAGCAAACGAAACAAGGAGATCGAGATGTAACTAAGTATTATCTGGAGATGTCTGGATTATGGCAGGAATTAGAACAAAGTTCAGAGGAGGAATGGAAATGTGCCGAAGACAGCGTGCAGTACCGGAAAAAATTGGAAACGGAACGGGTCTTCGAATTTCTAACGGCCTTCATCGCGATTTTGACGAGGTTCGCGGCCGGATACTTGGCCGGCGACCCCTACCCACGTCGCGGGAAGCCTTTTCCGAAGTCAGGCGGGAAGAAGACCGGCGAAAGGTCATGTTGACCGACTCGGGCACGCCAGCATTGGAGGTCTTTGGCTTGATCTCTCACAAATCTGGGCTCTCTACCTATGGCCTGAAATATAAGGAATCATGCCCTATTTATGGGCCAACTGCTGGAAATAATGGGCCAGCTAGGTTTAATAGCGGGCTAGACTTGAATAATGGCCCAAATAACTCTAATGATGGGCTTACATTCTAAAGGAGGCATAGCTGGGAGGTGGTCCAAAATCTCGAGGTTGACATTGGTGTGAGCATTGTCGAAAACCAGGGCACAAAGAAGATACTTGTTGGGACCTACATGGAAAACCGAGCAATTGGAAGCCTCGACAAAACAGTAAAAATCGTGGATACCAAGCAACTTTTGATCACCAAATGGGAAAGACCGAGTCTAGCAGTGCATTCAATACCGAACAGATGGAGCAACTTTACAAAATGTTTTCCAGCCTCCAATCGTCAAGTCAAACACCCACAAAATATCCCTCTAGCTCATTAGCGCACAAAGGTAATTTTTTAAGTACCTTACATTCTGCAAATCAACCTAACATCCCCTGGATTATTGATTCAGGGGCCTCTAACCACATGACGGACTCCTATCATCTATTTTCTACATGCTTCACCTGTGCCGGCAACCTGAAAGTTAAAATTGCAGATGGCTCACTGTCGTCGGTCGCAGGGAAATGGAGTAAAAAAATTTCTGACTCTATAATTCTTGAATCTGTCCTTCATGTTCCAAAGTTGTTGTGTAATTTACTGTCCATAAGCCGCCAATTGACCAAAAACTCAAATTGCTCCGCTAAATTTTTCCCATCTTACTGTGTTTTTCAGGACCTATCATCGGGGAGGACGATTGGCAGTGCTAAAGAATGTGATAGACTTTATTATTTTGATGAGACTGATGTGAGTAAACAACAAGTCACACTTTGTAATTCTACATCTGTCTCTAGAGATAGTGATATTTTGTTATGGCATTTTAGAATGGGTCATCCAAACTTTCAGTACCTAAAACGTGTTTTCCCATCTATATTTATGAATAAACGATCTTTTGATATTCTGTGTGAAATATGTGAGTTTGCAAAACATCACCGAACATCTTTCCCAACCTTCACATACAAACCATCCAAACCATTCATCATGATACATAGTGACGTATGGGGTCCTTCACAAATCCCCAATCGCACTCATGCAAAGTGGTTTGTAACGTTCATTAACGATCACACTCGAATTTGCTGGGTGTATCTACTAAAAGATAAATCCAATGTTCGCTCCGTATTCATCAATTTTTATACCATGATCCAAACACAATTTCAAACACAAATCCAAACTTTACGTACTGAT
This sequence comes from Fraxinus ornus, assembly GCA_903798235.1. Lineage (NCBI taxonomy): Eukaryota > Viridiplantae > Streptophyta > Magnoliopsida > Lamiales > Oleaceae > Fraxinus > Fraxinus ornus. The sequence continues at coordinate 71,471 of CAIGRF010205795.1, forward strand.
AATGGCACCGAATACTTCAATGTTACCATGGGTGATTTTTTCCAATCCCATGGAATAATTCATCAAAGCTCTTGCGTTGACTCCCCACAACAAAATGGGGTTGCCGAACGTAAAAATAGACACATTCTCGAAGTTGTTAGGGCATTGATGTTCACTTCTAATGTGCCAAAATTGTTCTGGGGGGATGCAATTCTGACATCCACCTTCCTAATCAACAGGATGCCAAGTCGAATCTTAAACTTTAAGTCTCCCCTCCAAACACTTCAATCAGTTTTTCCTACTTGTTGTCTAAGCTCCAACCTACCCTTATGAGCGTTTGGATGTACTGCTTTTGTTCATATTCATCGCAGGGGTAAACTTGATCCTCGAGCTGTTAAATGTGTTTTACTCGGTTACTCTCCTACTAAAAAATGCTACAAATGCTATGATCCCTCCACAAAACGACTCTTTGTCAGTATTAACGTCACCGTCTTCGAAACAACCCCATACTTCAAACAAACCTCTCTTCAGGGGGAGACACTACATGAAGATCGATTCTTTGAATTTGACCTCCATCCTCTTGATCCTACATCCACCAACAATCCCATACCACCATCTAATATGCCATTAACAGAGGAAAACTTGCAGTCAGGGGGAGATGTAGCATACCAAAGAAATAAAGAGATACTGGTTTACTCACGGAAGCCAAAATCAAAGTACAAAGAAACCATCACAATCGAGGCATCAAAAGAGTCCGAACCGATGATAGCTCCACATGAAGCTTCAGACATTCCTGACTTACCCATTGCTCTCAGGAAACCTACTCGGTCATGTACTCTCCATCTTATTTCTAAATTCATATCTTATAATGCTTTATCTACTGGATTTCGAGCTTTTACATCTCACCTTGATAGCATAAAGATCCCAAGAAATGTTGAAGAAGCCCTAGAAACCCCTAAATGGAGGGAAGCCGTATTGGAGGAAATGAGGGCGCTGGAGAAAAATGAGACTTGGGAGGTATCGGATCTACCAAAGGGAAAAAAACCAGTTGGGTGCAAATGGGTCTTCAGTCTAAAATACAAAGTAGATGGGACAATAGA
>CAIGRF010205795.1:73894-84296 GCA_903798235.1 Fraxinus ornus
GTGCTAAAGAGTCAAGGATATCGACAAGGACAGTCGGATCATACTATGTTTCACCAACATTTTAATGATGGGACTAAGACAATCTTAATTGTTTACGTTGATGATATCATTCTGACAGGAGACAATGTGGCAGAAACTGAAAGACTAAAAAAATGCCTCTCCACTGAATTCGAGGTGAAGGATCTGGGACAAACTTCTTAGGAATGGAGGTGGCAAGATCAAAAAAGGGGATCAGTGTCTGTTATTGATCTCCTAACTGAAACTGGGATGCTAGGGTGTAAGCCGAGTGATGCACCCATCGAAGCACGGAAAAGACCTGAAGATGATGGAAAAGAGGTAGAGATAGATGGATACCAAAGGCTGGTTGGAAAATTAATATACTTTTTACACACCAGACCTGATATTGCATTCGCAGTTAGCCGCGTGAGTCAACATATGCACTCACCAACGAAAAGTCGCCTTGAAGCAGTCTACAAGATACTACGATATCCTGTGATGCACCGATATGGACACGTGTGTCCGACACAATACGTGTCGAATACCCTGACACGCGATTTTTAAAAAAAGAACAGACACGACACGTCATCGACACGTTGATTAAACTCTTAAAAAAAATTTATTTATATAGTATAAATTTAGTTTTATACTTGTGATTAATTTTTCTTGTTAAAATCTTTTAAACATGAGTACCTATTTGTTACTTGCTAATAACTTTGAATTAAGAATATATGATATTTCTAATATAAAAAGAAAAATGATTATGGTAGAGTGTCCGAGAAGTGTCGGTATCGACTCGTGTCCGACACTCTACCCTAATTGAAGTGTCCGTGCTACAGAGACGATATCTTAAGAGATCCCCAGAAAAGGGACTGTTTTTTAAAAGGGGTGAAAGGAAGGAAATTGAAGTCTTCACAGATGCAGATTGGGCAGGTTCAATAAAAGACAAAAGATCAACTACTGGTTCTTGTACCTATGTGTGGGGAAATCTTGTAACTTGGAGAAGTAAAAAACAAAATGTGGTTGCCAGAAGTAGTGCTGAGGCAGAGTTCAGAGCAGTAGCACAAGGAATATGTGAAGGGCTGTGGTTGAAAAAACTTTTGGAAGAATTGCATGTTGAAGCAGAGTTCCCTATCAAAATTTACTGTGATAACAAGACAGCAATCAACATCTCTCTTAATCCAGTTCATCATGATCGTACTAAGCATATAGAGGTTGACAGGCATTTCATAAAAGAAAAAGTTGAGGAAGGAACCATTTGCATGACTTATGTTCCCACACAAGAGCAAGTTGCTGATATTTTTACCAAGGGGCTACCTCGACCAAGCTTCAATGATTTCATATGCAAGTTGGACATGATTAACATCGATGATCCAACTTGAGGGGGAGTGTGGAAACCGGATCCTATCAAATAAGGATAGGAGCCAAATTGATTCTGATTTGATTATGGGATTTGTACGTTCCAAAATTAGTAAGGTGTAAATATGTATTGATTTCTTTCTTACTTTAGGAGATTAGTTTTGTTTCCTTTTTTTCCCATTCCTGTAAACTATATATTGTACCAATTTCCATTGAATAAACAAGTTGGAATTAATCACAATTCCTCTTTCTACATAGTACAACTATGATACAGTTGGTGACAATAAATATGTTCCATCAGATGGTCTAGGCAAAATGTCGTTCCTGAAGCTAGTAAAGGAATCAAAGTCTAGGAGTAACAATCAGGTTTTTCACTACGTAAATGTGGAAAAAAAAGTCATCCATCAGCTCCTGATAGAAAAATCCAACTTTAGAGTTACAGAAACTTAAGACAGTCATTAACATACCTCTCTGCAATTTCCGAATAAACATCAGCAGGTTTTTCTCCAGCAACTAAGTTGACAGCAGCAGCTTCGAACTGAAAATCAGAACCCAGTGAAGGGTTTATGAAATGTATAACGCAATCTAACTAGAAAAGGAGAAATGTTGCACTGTCAACAGCACAACAGATCATAAAAGGAGCAGGGAGAGACAGAATCAACTCATCAAGCATCATTTTAGAAAAATAAAATTCTATAAAAGCCTTTTCCCAACTGCCGAATCAAAGCCATGTACTAGTGCAAAGAAAATATATTTAGTTGCCATTGAACCCACACTTGCTGTAGTAAATATTAATTTCTTGTTTACCAGAACATTCGAGAAAAAGTGCTACTACTCAAAAAATATTTCTAGTGCATCAACCAGTTCAAACAGCAATTTCAATGGTACAGAAAAGTGAATTTTAGAAGTGTAATCCCCAATAATATATGAAAGATGAAACACAGCATCTTGATGCATGATCATCAGGACAAGATAAAGCAATTGTCAACAAACACAACATACAGTGTCTCTCCCAAGAGCTGCATAGTGCTGTAAGCCATTGCATGAGCCATCCTAAGATTAAGATCAGAATAATAATCAAATCAATCGAAAACAAATAAAGAGAGTATATTTCATGAAACCTTAACACCGTCACTCCAAACACAGTTCACCTTCTTTTCAATATCAGGGAAAATTTCAAAAGAAAGGAGGGAAACGGGATATGGGGTACATACCTGGTGAATTGGAAGGTGGGAGACAACAGTGTGTGGTGATGAGCTTTTTAAGGCTTCTGACAGATTAATACAAGCAGCTAAGCATTGAAAAGGATCCTCAGCATTTAACCACCACTGATTTCCATTGAGAGGTTTACCTGCTGAGTCAAATATGTCCCCTAAATGGTTTTCCACAAACGAGAGGCGCCCATCATATGAAAGCTTTTCAATGCCCCCTCCATAAAGATTTGCTAAATGTATTTTCAACCAATGTAACCCAGACTTTCCCAGTGGTCTTCCTTCAGCAAATTCAAGAATTCCTCTACACAGATCAGAACTTAGATGATTCAAATGCGGATGCATAGGATAGGCGCGGCCTCGAAAATCAAGATTGTGGGGATAGTAAAAACCCTCTTCATCTTTCATCTTCCTAGCAACCTGATTTAAAAAGACTGATTAGAGTTCATAAGGTGATCTTTTGTTGAACTAGAAACTTCAATTACTAATCATCTAGGTTTAAGCATAACAAATTAAGGCTAAAGCCCCTTCTAGTATGACCAGACATTCCCTTGATTAACTGAGCATAAACCCTTGAGTATTTATTCATGGGAGAATTCTTTATCGTGCTGTATGCATCGAATAATAGAGGTAGTATCCCTTGCATGGGGCCAAAAAAGGGGAGCATTATATGGCTTTTGTGATCGAAAGTGAGATTACAAAACCAATCCAGCATAAATAAAGAGGAATTATTCAGTTGGTGAATTTGGTTTCTTTAGAAGTTCAACTTGATTTAAGTTAAAGAAAATTACAGACTAGAAATTGCGGACCAAGCTGACTAACTAGCTGATTGCAACCTCTCAGACAACTTATAACTTTAAATTGCTGCTTAGTTGAGCAGGTATCATAACTTGATGCCAATTTCCTTTTGCAGAGCAAAATAGTGATCGCACAATCAGAAATTGAATAAATCTTACAGAAAGCTTGAGCTCCGTGTCACATCTTTGAGAATGCCTCTCTCGATTAATTTTCTTTGCCTTTCTCAAACTCCATTTCCATGCTTTTACTTCTTTCAAATCATCCGAGAGCAGCTCAGGTATTGGAACCTGCAAAATGAAATGATTTCAATCAAGACAAGCATATAAGCTATAAGTATTTCAAGAAAATAACATGAGTAGAATCAATATTTGGTGAGCAATAAAAACGAAACAACAACAAATTTAGTATGCACTCACATCTTCACGATTTACCAGGCCAGCAATGTTTCCACCCCCAGCCCAAATGCTCTCCACCACACCCAGTATACGTTCATTCACTCTCCATTTAGTGTTACCTAAAGTATCGAGAGCCTGCATATACAATTAATACTGAATATGTTACTTGCATCACACATATCTCATTAAAGAAACTATGGGAGCAATCAAGCAATAAGTATCCAGTGATACAAGAAAGGGTGTATCAGGTACCTCCTAGAATCAAATGTTAGAAAAGAGTGAAGTACCTCTAGTTTCATTCAAGTGACAGATATAATAACTATTAATTTTGATGAAAGGAAACACTATATACACTTAAAAAATAATCAAGAAGCTAACATATTCAACCTTCATTAAGACAGTAAGCATAACAACTATGCAACTGAACACACAACTCTACCACCTAATTTGGCATTTTGAGCATGCTTAAACTGAAACATACAGATCATTCCAGCTCTAACCTCGTACACTTTTTGCATTTGTTTCCCAGGAACAGTTCTAACAGCATCTTGTTGCTGCCGTGATCCATGTGTACGCATCAGATACGAGGGTAAGAAAAAGTAGCCACCTTTGTCATACCTGAAAGGATGAGTAAATAATAGAAATGTAAGACAAACTTCAACTGGGAGTGGCCTTCATAATCCTCTGTTAGTTCAATCTTAAATTATTGTGAATAAGAGTCAACATCATACCCTCTCCATTTTTTTGGTGGCACCAACATTGGCACATAAGGAATAATCATATGCTTAACCTGCATAGAGGATAAGATTATAAATTTTAAGGCAAAAGTGGAAAACTGATAGCTGAAAATTTACGTAGCTTAGATGGTATACGACTCAAAAAAATTTAAAATGAAAAAGGACAGAGGATTCTTTATGTGAAAAAAAAAAAAGGAATTACTTTGAGAAGCCAGTCGTAAATAAACAACCAAGAATAGAATCATGAATTTGTACCAGAAGTACTGTACAATATTATATAACAGAATAATTTACACACAGTTCAAATATCAAGATCATAACACAAAATAGCTATTCAGAATAATATTCCCCCAAAATAAATTTAAAAAATATAAAACAACATTAACCTCATGTAGTCATGTTTGTCAACCAGGTAGAGGAACATATCTATTATAGCCTACTGAAAATATACAGTTTCCACACTGAACAGAACAAACATGAAACAACTAAAAGTTGAATTGACTCACAGTTCTATCAAGCCCGTCAAAGACCAAAGGATCACATTCTATGACCCCATACCTCTTCACAAGGTTCTGCCTGAAAGAGATGGAATAATTATTGTTTTACGGTTAAACATAAGAAAAATAAACTGCAGAAAAATGCATCATGGCCATTCTCAAACAATCCACCTTAATGTGTCACTGCATGAACCATGATTTAAAAAAGAACCATAACATTTTTTAATAGAACTTTCAACTAGCTGGCCATTTTCTAAACACCACATTGGTAATATATATGAATATGTAACTAGATTTCAAGAGTAGGGTTAGATTATTTTGTATGGAAGCATGATAGACCATGATTCTATTGAGAAAATACCTAAAGTAGCAAAATTCTCACCCTGGTTCTCTGGTTGCAATTTTGAAGAGGTGCCTAAAAGCCGGGCGAACATCAGGGGGGCTATCGGCAGACTGATTAACTGGAGGTTGCACATAAGCAGTATGTGTTAATAGCTCTATCAGACAACATCCCAACTGCATGACATAAGGTGAGCAAAATGAATTACCATTGTAACAAAGGTACAAGTATATTGGGTGACAACTTAGTGACTGTTTGGTTCAATTCTGATTTTTGGTTTCGAATTTATATAAAAAGTAGACAGTATTAATGAATAAGCAATAAATATATCTATTTATGCTCTTAGCTTCTAAAAATAGTTTTCCAAATTTTAATAACCCCTTGTTTGATCCTCATTATTTCCAAAATACATTTTTCACTCTCTTCTTTTCGACCACACATTTTTCAATAAAATAATATTACACGTAGCCCAAAATTTTTCCTTATTTTTTAGCCGCACATTCTCCATCAATCTACTATTTCAAAATGCATTCTTATAATAAAAATGGGGCTCAAACAGGCACTAAATTTCATTCTAGCTTAGCATACTGAGATGTGTGATTTGACCAAGATTCTAATTTTACAAATCCAGAATGAGAAATTGGCATCCAAGTCAATTCTATTGTTTCTACAAATCGGTGCCTACAAGTAACAAGAACTCTTGAGTACTCTTCTTATAGGCAAGTTTCTCATTAAAGAATGACTCCCACCAGATTTTATTTGAACAAACAGCAAAGAACTTATCTTGCCTCTGCTATCTATTTTTATACACGATGGACCAATTTCTTTTTACATCATTATTGTATTACAAATTCTTTTGAAAAGCTTTCTGATAATTCTTCAAGTATTTATTGGGTAATGGGGTATGCTAAGTAAAATTTGTTTAGGGATTACGCTTCGCAATTGAGTTAAATGCAGTTGATTCTTTATGTTTTTCTGTTTCTTTTTTCCTTCACTACCGTGGGTACCATACACTTCTCCTAGAGCATGTTCTACGATCATTCATAAAAGAACTGCATCTTGATCCTTCTATGTGCATACAGATTTGAGTTTGATTGTTATGTTACCTCAAAACTTAAAAACTTCTATCTTTGAAAAAAGGTGGGGAACAAAAGACGATTTTAGTTTTTCTTAGAACCAAGAAATAAAAACTGAACCAAACAGCCCTCTAATTATTTGGTACTTGAGGAGAACAAATATTAAAGGCTTCAGACCTTAGCCTGTGTATCTCGACCCCATGGTTTGAAATCTTCATTTCTCACCAGTTTTTGGACCTCAAGAACTCTGTTTCTTCTAATTAAACTCTTAACGCGTTTTCTTAGAAGCAGAGCTTCCTTACTTGAAATTCCTTGACTTTCATCTACAATATCCCGCCTCCGACATTCCCTAGTTTTCTCCAAGAAGCTATGAATCCTAACCTGAAATACAAATTTCAATAACAAAGATCTCAGCATTTATTATCACATGATTGCTAGCTAAGAAACTGAAAAAGAAAAGTAAGAATAGAGATAAGGTCAGGGAAGGGACGATACAGAATAGTGAGATTACTAAATTCATCAGAGTAACTGGTGAAAAAATTTCAGATATTCGCTAAATACAAGAACAATTTGTAGGGTTATGTGAGGGACACCAATTACACTGACTAGAGTGAAGTGCTGGTTAGACCACTCGATACAATTATCCAAGTTACAAAGTCAGCAACTTCATTGACCATTGGATGAGGATATAAGTTTAATTTGATTAAAATCATCACAACAGAACACCAAAGAGACATTGCAAAGCCTTCAGAGCTTATCTATTATTCCCACCTCATCCAAGCTCATGAAACAAGTCCCATAAGATACTCTAATTCTACCTGGAGTGTTTCCGTCTCAGAACCATCTGAGTACCAGATTTTCTCCATCATTGTCTGTTTAGTAAATTTCACCCCCAAAGAAACCTCAATTCACATTAATGAAATTATTATTAATAGAATGGTGCTAATAACACGAGTAAAATCTTTCAGTTAATGGCTTGAGAAATAATGAATACGATGATTATGCTGACTTCATTCATTTTTACATACTTCAAAATAAACTGAGCTACTAACATCATCAACAGTAACGATGTGCTAACATCATCTTAATTGCAAAGTCTTAACCCAGAAGTCAGAATACTCAGAACCAAGCAAACAACAATTTTACTCCAAAAAGGACAGCATAGATTACAAAACACAAGTTTTTATATATTGTTAGTTTAAACAACCATAATGCCTAAAATACCATCGGAAACATTTTACATTAGATACTCACTTCATGCTCAATTGCAACCCCAATTTGAATTGCAGCCTCCACAACACGCACGCACCTATCATCCTTTCCCCCCATCATCAATAGCCCCATTATCTTATGCATCACAATGACAGCCATTTTATCTGCGGGCAAAGCATCAATAAAAGGCGAAAAAGCTGTCTTATGTTTCTTTGACCTCTGGGACTTTTGTTCCTTCTCAATAGCTGCCCTCAACGGCTCAAACCACCCCAAGATCAATTTCTTGAAATAAGGCAAATTCGGCGCCAGTTTTTTCTCACACATTTCCCTCTCTAATTCTTTGTACTCCTCCACCATATTCTCCCACGCCTCAGTCTCCACCTTTATCTGTCTCCTTCTTAGTAGATAATATTTGCGCCTCTCCATTTCTTGATATTCTATTTTGACCCCATTCTTATTTCTGCTTCGAATGAACAAATTTTTCATGAAAAGCGAGGAAACCCACGGTGGGTCTTGGATGAAAACTCTTTTACTCGATTCTTTGGTCAAATTCGAGCTAATCCCAAATGGGATTAGCTGCAAATTTGATAAATTTTGGTGGGATTCCACATAGTTATCATCCGCGGAGTCAGATAAAGGGGGTAAGAGAAGAGGGGCGGCATTACGAAGGATAGGAAGTTTGAGGGTGTGAGGGAAAGAATAAGAGGAATGGTCGGGATTTTGACAGAATACGGGAAGTTCCAAGGGTGAAATTGAAAGGAAGTTGAGATTTTTGTGGCGTTTCCATGAAGAGGAAGAAGAAGAAAAAGAAGAGGGGAGGTGGAGTTGAGCTCTGGGGCTCGGAGAAAAGGGAGCTGTGGAAGCCAGAGTGATTGATGTTCTTGCGTGTGTGTGTATGTGGAGTTGCAGATAAGAGGTTGCAGAAGAAGAAATCAAAACCTCTGCTAAGCCCTATTGGTCATTTCAAGATTTTTTACACTCCATTTTCTGTCAATTCTTTTGGGGGGAAATTATACTATTGGTCCAAAATTATAATTTTTATAGCAATTTGATCCCCATCATATTCTTTTCAGCAGCATTGTCTCTGGCCTTTGAATTTTGCAGCCTTTTTAACCATTGTTTTCATTCAGTATACGTAAAACTGTAACTTTCCTATACGGATGATGGATTTCCATTTATTCGACTATTAACTTTCCTATACGGAATACGGAATGATGAATTAAAAATATAAAGGAAAATGAATATTTCCCATCAAATCCATGTATATTCCTTCAGGTTGAATAAGTATTCCTTTTGTTCGGTATTTTCTTTATTTTTTGTTTCTGTACCAAAAAAAAAAAATCTTCTATATTCATTTCATATGTTGATTTCTTCTGAAATTCTCCGATACTAATTATACAGGTTAACAACTATTTTAGGTAGAAACATTTAAGAAATAATAAAGAATAAATTATTCCTTTTTAAACATGGAGTAAACCATTTTTTTTGGACACTACGTACTCGGAATTCTTCTTCCGAGAACCAAGTGACACGGCACGCTACAATAGGTAGTGTAATTAATTTTGTAATCAATCATTATCTCATACCATCTATTGTAGTGTGTCATGTCATCCAAATGCTTAGTATAAGTTGAATACCGGTCCTTAAAAGATCGGTTCTGATGTACGTATAACGAATTTTAGATTATAAAAATTTTACTAATGATAAAAGGCACGTATTAAGAAAACTCTAGGAAAAAGTGCTAGAATATTGAATTTTTTAAGAATGTGTAGTTAAAAAGTTGGGAAAAAATTTGGGTTTACGTATAGAATATTTTATTGTGTAAATATATGATTGAAGATGAGTATATGGAAAAAGTTTTTGAAAGAATGAGAGATGAACGGGGGCTAAATACTATTGAGGACGAGACATGTGTCAAAATCGACTCATTTTATTTCCGTATTCTTCACAATCTTAGAGGAAAACGAAGACACAATGACAAGCATGTCGCATCTCATGGATACATAGAGTGTGTTTGGTAGAGATTAAAATCGGATTAAAATTGAAAAATTAGTTGTTATTGTTGACTTTTATTAGACGAGTGGTACATAATAACGATTATATTTTCAATTTTAATTAAACTTTGAGCTTTCCTAAACAGGCTCATAGACAACGGAGGTTACAAAAATAATTCAGACAAATAGAGATATGTGCAAGTACATTAGAGATAATAAATAAATTTTAAACAAATAGCATAGGGGATTACACAAATAATGTGACAAATTCTAGTACGTAGTTCACTAGTCATATGGGCTGTCGTATTAGAGGTCAAATTGTTTTTTTCTTATTTCTCTATATTTGTCACAACAGAAGAAGAAAGATAAACAATATTAATTCGACAATAATTTCATTTTGTTTGTGTGTACTGATTTCAGCATAGATAATATGAACAAAGAATAGCTACTTTCTGCATATATAAATTCATTGTTATCTTCTTTTCTTTAAAAAAAAAATGTTAACTGCTGCAAACTTTCTCTAAATTTGATAATTGTGGAAACATTAACTTAAATGATGGTGGTTATGCTTTTTTTTCCTCTTAACATTGTGATTTCTTAATTATGGGGCTAAGAAGATCCATTGGATTGTTGGGCTGAGTCTTTTTATTGGATTATAAAGGCAATGTACAGAAATTCCTCTTCTATTAAAAGAAGGAATTCTGTGTTTACTATTCATTTAGGACATATTTAATCTTCCCATTTTATCCCATAAATTCATGTTTTCTTCCCATTTTATACCTCTCA
>CAIGRF010205846.1:15537-31259 GCA_903798235.1 Fraxinus ornus
TGTTTATATAGGCAAAAATAGATGTAACTTCCTCAACCATGATCTAGTATTAAGTTGCAGGTTTTATGGCCAATGGTAATGGGTATTAATACTGGGCAGTTAAAACTGTCATATTTTACTGGCTAGTTGACCCATTAAATAATTCCGAAAATGATTAAAAATTAAAATAATTTTCCCAATCAAAGACCTTTTAATATAATGCGTGAGGCGTGGCTCGAACCCCTGACCTCCCACACAAATTCCACACTTTTTACCAGTTGGGCACTTCATCTTAACTAATTATTTCTTTCACATATTATATTTATTGTATAAATATATAACACTATGAACATACAAGATATGTTATCAAAGTTCAAAGCTTTTGCTGCTTTTCTGTCTGATCGTCCATAGTCTCAAAATAATATGTTTGCTTAACCGTTTACTCGATATGGGAATGCAGAAGTAAAATATATTTGTGGGTATGAAACATTTAGGACGCCAAACTTACGTGAAAGTTTTATTTGTCAGTCGACTTCAATTTGTTCCAAAAATGGAACGAATAAAATGAAATTTCGCAGTAATTTGGGTAACCATTAACCAACAGTGTCTGCTACTTTATGTTTATGGTGAATGAAAACGAATATCTCAACAAACAGTCATGGAATAAGGTTTTAGTGTAGTAAGTTATGTAGAAGAACTGCTACCAGTGTCGAAAACCAATGGGTTAAGGTTTAGGTTTATGTCTAATGCTGCAAGTTATGTAGCACAGCCGCCCTATAATTGCACTGAACTTTGACCTTTGTCGTTATTCAATTCACTAAGCAATCGAATTTTGAATCACATTAGTCTGTTTCTTGCACTCAATCTATAAATTATACATATATTATATTATTATATTTTTCTTGTAACAGTGATCTCTACAAATGAAATGCCCTATAAATTCAGTACTTAACTGATAGAGCATTTCAAGTTATTTCCCTCATTCTAACCTCCTTAGTTATAACATAATCATGGCACCTTCGACACCAGTAGCAGTTCTTCTCATTGCTAGCTTTACGATTTATCTCTTACTTGCACCGTCTTCTGCGATTACGTGCAACGATGTGGTCAAAGATCTGAAACCATGTATTAACTACCTAAAAAGTGGCAGCGGATCACCCCCGGCCGACTGCTGTGCCGGAGCTTCAAGTCTTGCATCCAGTGCTACATCCACAGCTGACAAGCAGACTGCATGTACCTGTCTTAAGAATACTGCAAAGAGCATAAATATTAAGCCTGAACTTGCAAAAGCTCTTCCAGGGAATTGTGGCATCTCCTTGCCTTATCCCATCTCTACAACTGTTGATTGCACAAAGTAATAATTTACATCTATAATGCTCGTTGATTTATTAAATTCTTGCAACGTACACTCATTTGCAAGTTGAATTCATTTTTTTATCGAAACTGTGGCACATGTACAATTTTCATTAATGAGTTAAGCTGTGATTTTTGTTGGTTCTGATACTGTATTGAACCACGTTATTGACATTTTGATATTTTTCTTTGCAGGATTACTTAAAATGGAGTACACCAAAGGCTAGTCAGAAAGCATGTTCCACCATATCTAATTTATGCTCGAGTTTTCGCTAGCTGTACTATTTTGTGTGAAATAAAATGTATTTTCATTCTTGTGGAAATACTGTGAGATCAGATTACTATGTTATTACATAATATTTTGAATAATTTATGAAATTTTTATTTCATTTATTCTCATTTCTGCTATGATGAATGATTTGCGCGGCCACTTTTATGCTGATTTGTGCATATTGCAATGAAACTAAAATAGCTTGAAAGAGCTATTTTACCTCAAGCTTAAAATAGAAAATAATGACTTAAATATAAAAAGAAGGAAAAAAAATGCATATCCTTTTTCTTTTTGTTGGTACATAAAATGTGTGAATTGAAATAAATTTTCAATATGTACAACGATTGAGTGAGACTTTCAAGTGCAAGAGGGTATAATTAAGAGTTAGAAGCTTGAGATATGATGTGATCTGAAACACCGATTATGTCGTTGGCCTACAATTTCTTAAAGGCCTATACCAGAATGATTCTCCAATACTTCAAATCTCCGAAGCATAGATTTTATTCACAATTACTCATAAAACTTGATTTATAGAAGTTTAATGTTGGATTTAATTATCTTTGCGCTGGTGGATCAAATGGCTTGAATTTTGTCACCACCCATAGACTGTAGCAACTTAGAATTCCTAGGGGGAAACTAGTTTCCAAGGTGTATCCCAACTTATTAAAATTTGGCCTGTTTGAGCCACAATTTTGGGCTAAAACACGTTTTGAATAGTTTTTTTTTTGGAGATTGTGTGGTTAAAAATAAAAATAAAAATAAAAAATTCGAGTAACATGCAATATTATTTTATAGGAGAATGTATGGTTGAAAATGAATTTTGAGAAAATGAGTTTTTGAAAAAATGGAGGTCACACATAAGCTTAACTAGAGGTAATAGTGGTAAGGAGAGTTGTTCACTTTAAGTGATGGGTGGTGGTGATTTTTGTTGTGGGATGGGATGTTGTGGTGATGGCAATAGTCAAGTTGCAATTGGTACTTGTTCGCTGAAAATATGTCGCAAGCGCACGGGTCACGATCAAGTAGTAAAATGGACCTTAGGACCTTTTAAGTCCGAGTCGATCTCACGAAGAGTGTTATCTTAATTACAAGAGTATTGATTCAAATTAACTAAATTGACACACATTTAAAAACTTGATTTTAAATTAAAAAGACACGAGTTAGTTTAAAGATTGCAATAATACTTAAAAAGTGGTAAGATTTAGATTTAAACGAGGTTGGAATTTATGATTTCGCTTAACCTTTATTTCATTAATATCAATCCAATAATGCGTCGATGCAAATTACCAAAATATAAAGTTAGACCCGATTTTCCAATTTTAGTCAATAACCTCTCTCGAGTGATATTAACCATAATTGAGTAAGTTATACAACATATCTCTACGTTGATAAAAACTTAACCAATTGCATTAAATTGTTGCGAAAATAACTCAAATGGTCACCTAGGGTAGGTATATATCTCTATATCACCTAAATGCACATAGTATACTATACAAACATAGGGTATTAATTATTTTGGTCTAGTTAGTACAACAATTTCTCAATAGTTGCCTAAACCACCTAACCACATCATCCATTGGCCAAATAAATGAGGTACAATCAACGACAATAATTAATACACTATGATTTTGATAACAAATGCATCATTCAACATATGATATGATATTAATGAAATTTGATTTAGTTACTACATAAACTCCAACACAAACTATTTAGCTCATAATATTAATATAATAACAAAGGAGATGATTATATAATACATTCCAAACATTGGAAAATAATACAAGAAAAATCAAAGGTATAGATGAAACCCTATTTTTGTAGCTTCTTTGATTTTCCCAAATCTTTGCCAAAACCTTGATGTATTCCCATTTTGCTCTTAACTTGATCTCCAAAATATACCAAGATTTTACTAAGTAAAATAAGAGAGAAAATAAAGAAAATAAAATGAAGAGAGATAGAGAGAGAGAGAGAGACCTCTTGCACGTTTTTTTGCCCAAGAATATATATAGAAAATAGATTACTTAACTGGGAAGTTATATAAATAACTAGGGAAAATTTAAGCTAAGGTCCCCAAACTTTTGGAAAGTTACAAAAGAGTCCCCAAGATATTTCGCAATTAAAAGGCCAAAATTAATGAAAAAATTCATTATTTAGCCACTAAGAAAACTAAATATTCTAGAGAAAATTGCACTCCAAGTCCTCCAACTTTCTGGCTTGTGCACTTTGGTTCCTAGCATCACAATTTTGTACACATTTGGTCATTTTTCTCCTATTTTCGCTCGTTTCCCTTCTTTGTCGGGATTTTGACCTACAAAAGCAGTAATTACATAATTATGTATAGAAATCTACTTAATTTCATCAATAATAAATTCTCAAAAAGTGCATAATAAGTGTATAAAAACACACTTATTAGTACACTAGTGATTTGGCTGTGGAGGTAGGTGTTTAGGACAGGGTGTGTTAGAGGAGACAATTGACTTTCCCCCTTTTTTGTTAATTCATTCTCTTTGGAGAAAATTGATGGAAATTCTCTTTGGTTGACATAATAGAATATTGTTTACTATTCATACGAAAAATGTTAAAAATGGCATTTGAAATTCTACTTTTCCTTTCAGAGAAATGTACACATTATTGAGCAAACACAAATATCACGAGGGATGTATGGACACTATTGTACAGAGGCGGTCCTAAGGGTACGCGAGTTGAGCGATCGCGCAGGGCCTTATCAGTGTAGGGGCATCAAAATTTTTTTTATTTTTTTTTTATATATATGTATAATTATATATTTAAAATATTTATTAATTTTGAAATTTAAAATTTAAAATTTTAATTATTATGTTATATTAAAGGGTACAATTAAAAGATAGACAAATGATGATTTTAATTTAACATTTTGTATTTCTTATTCCTAATTACAAATCATGTCTAGACATTTTTATTAAAGTAAGGGAATGATTCAAATGGTTTAGGTTCCTTCATAACTAATTTCAATGTGTCGTATTTAACTATATTCATTTGTGGATTATTTTTTTGTTAATCGTATGCATTTGATTTGGTATGATATGCAATTGCATAAGATACTTAAACTAAGAATAATGTAATTAACTAATTATAATTTTCTTAAATAGTATCATAATCTAAATAATGTCAAGGAAAATGAAAATGTATAATTCGTAGGAAGAAACATTTTGATGAAAATGACACTGTAAACAACGCACAATCACTTGAAGATTCTTTCACAACTAATTATTTCCTTTATATAGTAGATCAAGCAATTACATCACTTAACCGAAGGTTCGATCAATTCGATTCATATGAAAAAAAAAATTTGGATTTCTATACTCTTTTGACAAGTTAAACACATTGGATGATGCTAATTTGAAAGAGTGTTGTCATCATCTTGACATTTTTCTAAAAATGTAAATCTTTGTGATCTTGATGGCAAAGATTTGCTTCAAGAGTTCAAAATTTTGCGAAATCTCTTACCAAAAGAAACAAAAACAGTTTTTGAATTTGAAATACTAAAAGAAATAAATACAGCTTTTGATATATTGATTTATTTGAAAAGATTGGATTGATTTTTGAATACATTTATTGTTTATAGAGTATTACTGGCAATTAATGTCATTGTTACATCTGACGAAAGAAATTTTTCAAAATTGAAATTATAAAAATCTTATTTACAATCAACCATGTTATTCGATTAAATGGCCTAGTTTTAATATCTATTGAACAAGATTCTTTATAAACGAAAGTTTAATTAGTTAGTTTAGATCTAGAAATACGAAAAGAAATATTTTTACGTGATTTGTTGTATTTCAAAGATTACACGTGGTGTTTGATGTTTCTTATTTCAAGGTTTTCTTATATGGAATTACACGAAAAGTTTAGGGTTTTGGATGGTTTTTTGTTGATGACATGAATTTTGATGAAATTTGGAAGGTGTTTTTGAACATCATTTGTACTTTTCTTATTCACGACATTTAAAAAAATAAACAGTATTTAAATATCATAATTTTGCGATGATATAATATTATTGAAATATATATTTTTTTTAATTTCATGAAAGAGACACCATTTCAATATATCGCACAGGGCATCCAAAATTTCAGGGCCGACCCTGCTATTGTACTATCGATATTTCAAGTACTATTATTGTAGGTACACATAGTTCAAAGGTCATGCGTAACTCAACTTCTATGAGAAGTAGTTGATCTAATTTAGAAACTCTATTCTGCGACCACAAGCTACAAAACGCACTCCCCCGCCCAATTGTAGACTTGTAGTTTTCTTCGTCTTGCCTATTTTCATTGATCAAGAAAGTGTAACACTGCCAGTCAAAATTGGGGTATGAGTTCAATATTAGATGACATGATTTTTCTTAGAACATTGCACTGCTCTCAAGGAACGGTTACTATAAGACTCCGTTTGATACACAACATTTTTCAACTTTTGTAGTGTTTGATAGGCAAAATTTTCTTCGAATTTTTTTTTTTACCTTTCCTCATTTTCCACCTTTTTGAGGAAAATAAATTCTTAATATTTTGGTTGGAAAAGATTTTCTTAATTTTTTTTTTCAATTGGAAAAAAATTCTAGACACAATGGTAAAAATATTTATCACTTTCATTGACAATTTTCATGCAAAACAAAGACAAACAAATGATATTCGGTATGATAATTTCCATCACTTTAATGGACAACTGGAACAAATTCTAGACCCAATGGTAAAAAAAATTATCACTTTAATGGACAATTTTCATAAAAAATGAAGTTAAACGGACACCAAACTTTTAACATTTTTCATGAAAAATTATACCAATCAAACACAATTAATTACAATTCTCAATTAAACAATTTCTAGACAAATCAATTCCCTTTAAAACATTTTCTTTCCACCAATTTTTCACATTTGCGATCAACTAGACCCTAAAAGAATGAGAATTTGCATATGCATGACGTACCTTGTTTACGTAAAAAAATGTGATAGTTCGAACTTTTTATTTACGAATACAAGTGCAGCTCATGGATTCAAACTGTTATGTTATATTCTTATGTTTGTTTGTTCTTTATTTTAAATTTGATCTCCAAATTTACAAGAAGCAAATAATCCACATGTGAAACTTTATAAAAAGAGTAGTGCTACACGTGTCAACACGGTCATTCATTCGGTAATTGCTGAGAATTTGCATATGCATGACGTACCTTGTTTACGTAAAAAAATGTGATAGTTCGAGCTTTTTATTTACGAATACAAGTGCAGCTCATGGATTCAAACTGTTATGTTATATTCTTATGTTTGTTTGTTCTTTATTTTAAACTTGATCTCCGAATTTACAAGAAGCAAATAATCCACATGTGAAACTTTATAATAAGAGTAGTGCTACACGTGTCAACACGGTCATTCATTCGGTAATTGCTGATGTACATTTAGAATTATTGTTATAATAATATCCTCTCCTTCGAGAGAAATTGAGTTGCGGAATTTAGAAACTCGAGAAGCCAAAAAAACCAACGGCCGAAAGGAAAAATTGAACGACCAAAAGTCATCAGTTAACAAGTTAAAAAACCAACTAAAGATCATAATCATTGATTAAATCGAACGTCTCACAAAGCATATGAAGAAGCACAGTTCGAGAATTAACAATCTAGCCAACTGGAGGTTGCCACATGGTCCTCCTTTCCAACTCAGCTAATATAGAAAATTACCAAATTGACCTCAACTTAAAGATACGCCATTTTGGAAACACATTTTATCTTTCATTAAGTGTACATTTAATAGATTACATTATAGTGTATATTGTGTGCAAATTCAAAAAATGTTGGATGAAAAAGTGTATTGTTTTTAAAAATTATCCAATCATGTGTTGATATGTAGCACCATATCATAAATAATCTAAAATAAGATGTATATGCATCATGATTGTTTGGAGGTTTAGGCTTTAATGAGCTACCTACTAATATGTCCGTCCAAATAAGCTTCTTATAAACTTAGCTCCTAACACTTCTTATAAGTAACTTGGATAATTCTTGGTGTACAAAATGGTGTATAAAATGGTGTCCAAAATTGCCATAGGGGGCCGTCATTTGGCAATTTTGGACACTCTTTTATAACCCATTTTGTACTTATAGCACAACTCAAGTAACTTACCTTTTTTAAGGCATTGCCAAACATGCTCTTACATTTCCCAACATAAAAACCCAAACTCCGAGTCCGGAGAAGATTTGTACTGAAATCTTAGACAGAGATAAAAGGTTTAGAGAGAAGATGAAAGGAGGGAAAAGGAGAAAAACCATGAAGTCCGTGCAACCCCGACATTCCCTTCTCCCACCAGCTTATCGACTTAATCCCTCTGCCTTCGCCACGACCGTCGATGGTCGCGACGATATGGTGGTGGGGGTGGTGAAAAATCCAGAGGAAAATGAGAGATTTGAAGCTACTGAAGCTGCTTTTGAAGGAGGAGGAAGAGGAGGAAGAGAGGAAGATTATGAGCAGTTGGAAAACTCGATCGAAGAACTCGAGGTGGAGGCAGAGAGGCGGAAGCTAGCTGATGGGTACTATTTGATTGAAGCTGTGCGCAGTAAGCGTATTCGTAAGGTATATAATCATCCCTCTGTGGCCTCTCGGTATTGTTCTTGTTGTTAGTTTTGTTTGTCTACTTGGAGTAAGAAATGAAGGACTAATGGGTAAGATTTGTTGAAATTTACTTTTATTTATGATGATTTATTGATTTGTGGCTCTCTCTTATTTTTGTGGGTTGTTTGGAATGCGGCGATAATGCAGGGCCAAGTGCAGTATCTGATTAAATGGTTTGTAAATTGTAATCCATAAATCAATATGCATATACCGTATTATGTGAAATTTGGAGACAATAACAGTATGTTAGTGTTTAAATGTCCCGAAAATGATTAATGAAACGGATGTTTTTGGAAAGGCGAGGCTGGTCGGAGGCAGAAAATACATGGGAGCCTCTGGATAATCTACTGCAATGTTCAGATGTCATTGATGCATTTGAAGAAAGGTTTAGTTATTGTTTCTGTTTTGACTTTGTTTTATCAATGTTACTAGTGTAATGAATGTTATTATAGTTCGACGATACTTAGGGTGTGTTTGGTTGAGATTAAAATCGGATTAAAATGGAAAAACTAGCCGTTATTGTTGACTTTTATTAGACGAGTGACCCAATAACGGTCATATTTTCAATTTTAATTGAATTTTAAGCTGTACCAAACAAGCTCTTAAATAATGTATGTATGAATGCCTAGTTGTGACATTTTTTCTTTGTCGTTTCGTTGTTTTATTGGATTTGAAGTTTGAAAGTGGCGCGTAAGCGAAAGCGCAGGAGCGGTGTAACTTTCACCCATACCAAGAAAAAGCATCAACAGCAATCTCCTGTGGCTGCAACTTACAATGTACCCTCACACAGGGTTATGATTAAAGAAGGTCCTATACCCTTTCCCCAGATAAACGACTCTGGTGCTGCAAATGACAGTGGAAAGACTCATGATGTTGTTGTGAACGGTGTTGAAACGTCCAAGAAAGTAAATGAAAGTGGTCTAAAACTTGTTTCCGAAGGAAGAAACAAAAAAATTGAGTTGGATTTGAAGCTATGTGAACTAAAGGGTGCTACAATAACAAGTGAGTATAATATGGAAAGCCTTGCTGTGCCTTCTCAAGTAGGCCAAGTGACAAGAGGAGATGCCTTTGTAAATGGGTTGCAAACGGCTGATGTTGTAGAACCAGCTCCGTCGAGTCAATGCATTGGAGCTAAAAAGAGGAAATCTGGTTCTGTCAAGAGGTTCAAGAATGGTCCAGGATCATACACTATGGATGATGCACAAAATGCAAATGCAACATGTACTGTGGCTGAACCAAGAGGTGTTCAAAGTCCTGAATTTCTGGGGAAAATTATGAATTGTAAGAGTCAGCTTGAGGATTCCAGAAAGCTGGGTGCTACTATTGCTCAGATCATCAAGCCTATAAGCTATCAAATTTCCATTTCAAACAACTTTGAAGAGGTTTTGGTAGCCTTTGATGCTGTGAGGTTTGTGATCTTACTTGAACTTTCTTAGTTCATGTTTAACTAGTGAATTATATGCACTACATAATGTGAATCCCAGACACTAAAGTTAGCATGCATGACCTTCTCTTTTGTGTGTGTGTGTGTGCGTGTTGGGGGGGGGGGATGCAATATATTTTAAAATGTGCCATTAAATCCATAAAAGAATGAAAGCTTGTAAATGGTACTTTATGAAGTTGAGAGTTAGAAAGATAGTTGCTAATTGGCAAGAGTGTTCAGTCATACCATCTACATTTCTTGGTAATGGCTGCGGTCTATATTGGATAAAACAATAGGAGGCTGTAGAGATATCTTTTAGACTAACTGTTCCAACTATACATGACAATGATATCGTTGGCATGGGCCATTTGTGGTATTTCTTGTGTACAAAAATTTGAAAGGGAAAAAAAAAAGAAAGGAAAATGGTGAGAAGTGGTTGTACCACATATTTAGTGTATTTTGGGTAAATAAGATAGAAATAGATTTTGCTCAGATAATTTAATTTCGATTATAAATTGCAGAAATTCACAATAAGTGCCATAACTCGGTGTGCAATGATGCATTGAAAACATTGGATATGCATGCTGCCTACATATTTCTAAATCTTATCTAGAGGAAGATATAAAATTTGACTGTAACTACCTGCAAGTTAGAATATTATATTTCTTGGAAAAAAAAAGAGAACTATCTGAAGTGTGGCCCGATTTTCTGTAGCTTACAACATCATTTTGGTATTGTTTATATTTAAATTTTATCGAAAATATAACCTTATAATTCTCTTGAAAAATTGAGCTTTAACGGAGATTAGTAACTACTATGATATATACTTAGGAAAGTAATGTATATTCTGTTGTACTTATGACAAATGTGGCACATGAATCTTGACATGCAAAACAGGTCGTGCTATTTACTTGGGTTTGGATAAGCATTGTGTTTACTCCAATTTTGAAACTTTTGACTTCATGACCGTTCATATTGTCACCAACTCACCTTTCTTGAAAAGGTTTTTGCCTTTTCAAAATTATTTGAAGCCCTATTGTTGTTTATCGGCATGAAACATTCGTGTAAAAGTTTTTCGACGTATTAAGTCCTTGTGGTTGCAAAGTAATTGTAGGTCCTCAGGAATGTGTTGTTAAAAATGATGTTTGACTGACTTATAAGCTTGAAAAATCTTTGCCAACCATGCTCTAAATGTTTAGCATTGAGAATTATTAAGATGTGTATAGTTTCCAAATATATCCGAATGTTCTTCGGAGTGAACTCAAAGATCAAATTAGATTAGTATTGTCTTCAGATCCTTTTCCTTATTAGATTGCATTCTAGCTTGTTTGATTTTGCATTATTAAGTTGTCAAGATGTATACGTGTTCACGAATCTTTCTATTCGTTAAATTCTGTAATTTTCGTGGCTGCCTACAGGCTTGATGGTACTAAAGTGATGGTGGATAACAAATTTTTGAAAGCTAACAATCCACTTCTGGTAAGTGATTCAATCTTATATGGTTCATTAACCATGAACGTTTCTTTGATGTAGTAATAATTAAACTGCCTACTATTAAACTTTCAATCTTATGGTGTTGCTTTCTTTTAAAATGCAGCTTATAGACTTTTATGAGCAAAATCTTCGTTACCCTTCCACATGTTGAGCGTGTTAGTGAATAGAGGATGGGAGAAGGAGCCTTGTGTTTGTGATTCTCCATGTTTTCAGTATTAACAATCTTTTTGAAAAGCTTAAACTATTCGAGAATGATCATATATATTCATTTTAAATCTCGTCTTAAACATAAGAGAGAAGACTAAATTAGAGTCTATGTTGCTAGGTATTTCATAGGAAAGATGGCAAATAGCGTTAGAGCTTGACGAATCTAGAAGTAAAACTTGTTTTACTCTCTTGTTTACCTGTTCACAAACTTGATTTGACGTTACGTACTTTCATTGCTAGTATTTTTTATTTGCTTCATTACGAGTGATGCTTTTACATCTAATTTGACTAAGTTGAGTTTTGAATGCAACCCCCCCCCAAAAAAAAAAAAAAAAAAAAATTGTTGTGATGACTAGACAAGTATTGACTAAAAGTGTTCTTTTGTTTTGTAAATAACATATAAAATTCCATTGGCTTAATTCGAGGCCTTAAGATAAGAGTTTGAATTTCTAGACTAAAGATCTTCTTTCTAAAGAGACTTGATTTGAAACTTTCTAAAGAGACTTGATTTGAAACTCTTATATGCCCATACCATTTAATCTTTGTATGCAAGTTGGAAAACACAAATGTTGTATTGTGTATAATCCATTTCTCTCATCAAGATATTTTTCATCAAATTGTGCTATATGTATAATATTGGTTGACAATATTAGTTGACAACTCATATTTGGCAACATTACATTCATCCTTTCAAAAATGATTTTTTAAATTAATGGTTCAAATTTTGACGACACCAATATTGTCAATCATTATGATTGTACAAATAGCACAATTGTCTTTCATCTCTTCCTCTTTACCCTTTGAAATCATATTTCTTATTTTCTCTTGCAAATCTAAGGGTCCGTTTGATTGTAAATGTGAAAAATGGGTGGAAAGAAAATATTTTACAAGGAATTGAATTGTCTAGAAATTGTTTTACTGGGAATTGTAATTAATTGTGTTTAATTGATATTATTTTTCACTTGAAAAATGTTGAAAGTTTGGTTTTCGTTTGACTTCGTTTTTTTATGAAAATTGTCCATTAAAGTGATAATTTTATCTACCACTAGATCTATAATTTGTTCCCCAAAAAAAAAAAAAAACTTGGAAAAACTTTTACCAAAAAAATACAAGAAAAACTAAGGGAAATGCCATTTGTACCCGGGCGTTTTACACGCTCGAGTGCACGCCCCTCACATAAGTGAGGGGCCCACCATGGCCCCACAGCTAATATAATAATTCTGCCCCCTCCCCCCTATTGTGAGGGGGGCAGTGGGGCCGGGTAACCGGGCGTGTAAACGCCCGGGTACCCATAGCAAGCTCCAAAAACTAATTCCACAATTTGGAGGAAAAAGGGTGCGAGTCATGTCCATGGAAAATTTTTGCCATCAAACAGCAAAAAAGTGGGAAAATAGAAATATCTTGTATCAAACAGGCCCTAAGTTCAACTGACTATATTTCTAGCTTTAAAGCATGTTCGGGAGTTTATAAAAGGATCATAGTAAGCCCTTGTGTGAACTGTGAAGTGGTTTTTTTTTAGAATGCATGGTTAAGAAAGTAAGGAAAAGTTATGGAAATTTTTTTATTTATTTTTTAATGTGTGGCTGAAAATGAGGGGGGAAAAAGTGATTTCGAAAAAGTCAGTTTCAAACAAGGGCTTACTTGGCAAACAAAGGCTATTCGAGTAATTCAAGAGACGAGCTCGATGTGTTAAAAAAATAGTACAAAATATAAAATAAAATTTAAGAGGCAAAAAGTCAGAACTATCAAATTAAACTGGCAAAAAATTATAGAAAACATTAACAGGCAAAAAGTCATGGAACTCTCAAATCAAACTAGCAAATAAGCGCAGATAAACACTTACGCCTTTCCTTGCGGATGGACGTGGAGCTAATTCCTTGCTAGTCACAATGTGGCCCTTGTTCAAACCCACAAATAAGCCAGTGTTTGGCTGCTTTGGAGCCATAACCTGCTACCGAACAATGACAAAAATCACACATGCATCAGTCTTTTTCATACTTCATATCTATTATGCATGGAAAGAAACTTCAAAAAGGCTAGCATTTTGGAGACCTTTCAAAATAAAAACTCTTTAGAAACTCTAAGAAATACTTCAAAGCTNAAATTTGTTTCAAAATATTTTAATCTTTTTTTTTTTTTTTTTTCTCAATAGAATTCAGCTTCA
Organism: Fraxinus ornus; assembly: GCA_903798235.1. Classification (NCBI taxonomy): domain Eukaryota; kingdom Viridiplantae; phylum Streptophyta; class Magnoliopsida; order Lamiales; family Oleaceae; genus Fraxinus; species Fraxinus ornus. Next base: position 29,067 of record CAIGRF010205846.1, read on the forward strand.
ATTCTCATTTCACTTACTTTTTCGGCAATGATGAGGTAAAGCAGTCAACCGAGACACAAAATTCCAGACTCATATTTGGAGACATATTGATCACTACGTGCACCTGATCAATTGATCTTACGAGTAAATGTTAACAAAAGTTAATATAATTCGATAAGGGTGCAATATTGTAATGCAATTATATAAGCCAACAAGATTTTAAACATTTCCAATATGTTAATAAATAAGTAAGGGCAAGTTATTGCTTACCTAAAAAGTAGGGCTTGAGCAAAAATTATGAAATGCCACAATGCGGTACTTTGAGAATTTCACTGTCACAATTTACAATCCTAAACTAAAAATTTAACGACCACCAATTGAATATAGTTCAACACATGAAGCTTGTAAATCTTTTTAGCCAAGCTTATTTGGTAATAAATTATGGAAACAAATTAAAAATCCAATCAAGATGTGCACAAGATTTGCCCAAATTATAAAGAACCAAACAAGATGTACCAAGTTCACAACTTGTTATGACAGAGCCTTGCACAAGAAAGCTCATTTAAATCGGAATGACCAAAACTACAGTTATAGGAAGCTCTCTGTTAAATGAACACAAAATAGTAAATGGGAAAAAAAATAATACATTCTGGATAACGAAAAACAGAAGAAGGCTGCCTCAAAACAGTCATCCTAAAGATTAATAAAAGTTTACTAGTAATATTTAATAAAATGGTTAGAAAAAAGGAAAAAGCCAAATTAAATTGCCCATTTTCTAGAGCAAATTAGCATTAAGGGTCCGTTTGATTGCAAATGTGGAAAATTGGTGGAAAAAAAATGTTTTAATGGGATTTGAATTGCCTGAAATTTGTTTTACTGAAAATCGTAATTAATTGTGTTTAATTAGTATAATTTTCCACATGATCCGTTTAGCTTTGTTTTTCAAGAAAATTGTCAATTAAAGAGATAAAATTTCTTACAATTGGAGATAGAATTTGTTTAGATTGCCAAAAAATAAAAAAAATAAAAATTGAAAAAAATTTGGTGTTCGTTTGATTTTGTTTTACATGAAAATAGTCAATTTAAGGGTTAATCTTTTTTACAATTGTGAATAGATTTTATATCCATTGCCAATAAATAAATAAATAAATAAAATATGGAAAACCAAAAAACCACCTAAAAGGTGGGAAAACAAATTCACCCAAAATCAAGAAAATGGGTCACGTGCACCCAAAGCAAGAAAACCAATTCCAAGTAAAAAAAATAAAAAATAAAAAAATGCTATCAAACAACCTAGAAGTGACAATTGGAAATTGAATTCCATTTTTCATGAAAATGGAGGTGGTCCTAAATTTTAATATTACCTTTTCTCCTTTTCAGAGTACTAGTTACGACCCCGTGCAATGCACGGGTACTGTGATTATTAAGGTAATGTTAGCGTTGAGAAAAAAAATATATTGGAAGAATAGCGCAAGTTTTTTTTTTTGATAGTTAAGAATCAAAGATTTTGTCTCCTAATTGAGAGATTATTTTCATTTTCCATCATTTCTTAGTAAATCAAACAATGCAAAACCCAAGAAAGACATTACCATAACCCAGAGAAATATTACAAAATATATGTATAATTAACAACATCAACAATAATGAAACTCAAAATCACATTTTCAATGACTACATAAATAATCAAGAAAAAGAATCCAAATTCAGTAAAAAATGGTGCAATAAAAAAATGATCTTGGAAAGAGGTTTTTCTTCTTCTCCCTTCAGCAAAAATATTGGAGTAATCAAATTTAGATTTCCAAAAATACCAGATCTGGAACGCTCATCTAGGCCCAAAAGATCGAGATTTAGAACGGACAACTCGCATTGCGAGTCGGGAAAAATCTCTTCTTAAACTCCAAGCTACGTTCCTACCGAACCCAGTCCTCCACTGCCACTCGAAAAAGATTGATTATAAGTTAAAGCAACAAATGAAGATGAATGTCAACAAATGAAAACAGAATGCATAACAGGGAACATTATTTTGCCTAAACAAAACCTAAAGAAAAATCCATACCTTTTCAAAAAATTGAGATTAGAATTTTTGTTTTAAAAACCTGTATGAGGCTTATACCTTGAGAGCTTCCTCACATTAGGGTTTAAACACAAACTGTACGCAGGGGCGGACCCACGAAGGGCCCAGCGGGGGCGGCCGCCCCCACTGAAAAAAAAAAA
>CAIGRF010205856.1:0-23678 GCA_903798235.1 Fraxinus ornus
ATTTCTTAGTTTAACTTTAAATCCTCCTTTCAGTACTTGTGTATTTGCGCCCCTTGGAGGCATTTTGTGTATTTTCAATTGTAAACCTTCACCAGTAAATACACCCATTTTTGAGACTTTGTCTCAAGAGATTTGTTCATTACACAATCGTCTGATCCTTTCTTTAATTGTTGGCGAACTAAAAAACCGCGAAACAATTACACTTGTCGTGGTTTTGGTTACGTGAAAGAGTAATGTTATTCACACTCATCGACTGAAGTAATCATCCTTATACGTGAAACTACATTGTTGTTCGGGATGATTATATTATCATACAATTTTTATTGGGTGCCGCTAATTATATCCTCAATTGTTATACATTAATGTCCCTCTATATTCATTCCTATTAAAATTTTAAAAAAAATTATTATTTTCATCCATGTCAAATTTCAATATTGTTCTTATTAAATTCATTTATTTAAACAAGGTAAATTGACATAAATTTTATACATTCATTCCATTCTATACATCCCTTGTACAATTTCAGAATTTTAAAAAATCACTATATCCATCCAAACCTTCAATGTAAAGTAATTGATAATGCAATACTTCTGTGTAGAGTTGAAAGTCATTAATGGTGGAGGCAAGACTCCCATCTTTTGACATGATTTTGTTATTTCAAAAACAAAAATAAAAATTGATAAAATTTGTCTTCGTGCATTTTCTCAAATGGTAATATTAAATTCATCAAATTTACAATAAAACATAATCCTTACTTTTGCATATTCTTCTTCGTATATTGCTTTGTTTTCATGTATTTCCTCTTATGCTAATCCTCCCACAATTTTAGTTGAAGATGCTATTTTATGATTATTGGGGTGTTATGATTTTAGTTGAAAATGATATTTTATGATCATTAGAATTTTATTTAAACACAAATTCTAAAGAATATAAAAAAAGTTTTAAAAAATTAAAAAATAAATATTAGTGGATGAATTTAGAACAAAATATTTTTATTTAATTTCATATACGTCAAGTAAATTTACATAAGATTAAAAATATTGAGCCTGTTCGAATTTATATACAGAATATTTTATTAATCATGCTTGGTATACACCATTGCCTACATTCACCCACATGGCAAATTTTGAATTGCACGTTCAAAAAAAATAAAAAATGTTTTTCAATCGAATCAATTTTTGACAATAATGAAAGTGTCAACAAGGATGTGCAAATGACAAAGTCCATATTTTATTATGTGAATATGTGATTGAAATGAGTATGTGGGAAAAAAAAGTTCGAAAATAATGGTTGTCAAACAAGTACTAAGTTGTTTTACGTCATTTCCACATACTTTTGAATGTAAAATTATTAACAAATACAAAATGTGTTAACTAATGAAAAGTTTGAGAATATGAAAAACTATTAGGAACGTAAGTGCTATAATAAGGAAATATTAAAAGAAGTAATTAAAATGTAGTGTAAGAAATAAATTTTTTGATGTAAATATAATTATCCTATTGCCAGTTGATGCTTATTGTAGATTATTTTTCATGTTTTATATTTTCTCTTTATATTATGAAAAGACTTTAATTAAAAACATGTTGAGAATAAAGTGATATTTTAAGATACAATCTTTACCTTATTATGCTTGTATCTTTATAAATATTTCATACAATTATGCTACTTGTACAAAGGTGGTTTATAAAATGATGTGGCAAGATCTAGGCCAATGATTTAAAAAACTGTTTTTGAAATCAATGGCCAAAATGTTGCAAACACGTATTTTGTAAACCAATTTTGTAACATAACTTTGTACAAGTAGCATGACTCTATTTCATATACATTATTTTCCATTAGGCGTGTAGGTTCTGATTGAAAACTCAAACTTGATACTTTCGGATTTGAAGACCTCCAAACAATCAAAAGAGCGCTTATGAGTTCTATCATATTTTTAGAGTGATTTCATCTTTCTTGAGGGTTTTCCTTGAAGTTCATGTTCACTTATGTGGTGGATACTTCAAGGGCAGGGTTGCTTTAAGCAATTCAATGTTACAAAAACTCAAGCAATCTTGATTTTTGAATTGCCAATTTTGGTGTTCAAGTTGAGATTGGCTTTTGACAAGGTTGTTACTCGAGGATCACAAAATTGTTGACCGATAGAATCTGACAAAATCCATAAAAAAAAGGCGGATTGGTGATATGCGGAGACGATGCTCTTGCTCTAGTCCGTGATCGTGGATCAAAGTGCACTTCGGAGTGATTTCAATAGAGCTAGTCATAGTGATTCCACTTTTGTTGTGGTTGCCATTTTGTTTTGGTAGGAAATGACGTCATTTAATCAAATTTTGTAGTTGGCCTTAATTTTTCCAAGTATGTACTCAGGTATTACAAGTCCGTTTGACATAACTTTTGATCTTGCTTCCTGTAGAAGAGTTTTTAAAGAAAGCTACCTTAATTTATGCATGAAAACTAATTTTAGGAAGTGCTTTTAAAGGAAACCACATTTGATTGGCTTCCTCTTACTTGACCCAAGACATAACGAGAATCGCCCCGTTCCAAGCCTCCGGTCCCCAATTCAAAACCTTCAAAGAAAGGAGCAATAGAAGAGTTCTTAGTCCATCCAAACAGGGCAATGTTTTGGACCTGTCCACACCAGTCCCACCCAATACAGCTAATCCATGCGAACTGTTCTAACTATTAAAAACACTTTCACAAAGTTAATCAAACTAATCTAAAAGCAACTTTTGAGTTTCAAAATCTCACTTTGACTTTACAAAAACCAAACTATTGATCAAAATGACAGTTTTTTTTTTTTTTCTTTTAGAATTTTTTAGTTTGCACGTAATTCATGTTTTTCACGTCATTTGGTCATGGTCGTCTGTATATAACTATGTTCATGTGCACTTTTATGCATTTTAACGTTGTGAACGAATTGAAGAGCATGTATAGTATTGCACTTGTGGTTAAAAGTAATCTTTTGAAGTAGCAATAACGTAAAAGTAAATTTCACTTGCAGCCAAACATGCTATGAAACAATAGAGAAAGGCTGGCTCATAAACCTAACATACGGCATGCAAATTGATGTTTCAAAATAATACAAACGAAAAGAGTATCTCGCATATTCAACCTGGAAAGAAGATGAAGCTATTCGGATTTCTTGGTAGATACATTTCTTTTCATCCGGCTAAACGGCCCAACCGTCCGGTCCGTTATGTACATGTAGATTACCTGACTCCAAGATTTATATGAATCCAAATTATCATAAAACTCAGGTGCAATCTCCCTCACCTTGCGAAGCTTGGTCCCGGGGATCCTAGGGAAATCGTGGTGCTCATTGTGGTATCCTACGCTCCATGTCATAAGATTCAAGGGACCATAATAAGAATATGTTTCTTGATCCGGCTTGAAAACGTAATGTTCAGAGATGAAGTGACCGGCCATGGGGTGCATCCCTCCTCCGACGAATGTGGACAGTATCAAATAACCAAACGACTTCCATCCCCAAAAATGTACTAGAAGGGCATCAAGGGCAAGCTGAATAATTAAATTAATAAACTCCCATATGCCGGGGGGTTTTGGTTTGATAAAAACTGGCCTAAGAGCATAAAAGAAGAGTTGGAGAATAACCCATATCGATTTTGAAACGATGTTCTTCACCAGATGGGCTTCAGTGAGAGTCGGGATATCCATATCAACTCCATCCACCCCCTGAAAACGATGGTGCTCCAGATGATACTTTTGGAAAGTTACAGACATGGGTACCCCAATAGGAAGGTTAGCAAAAATCCCGAGCCAACGATTGTATACTGGCTTTGAGAAGGCTAGATTGTGGCTTAGCTCATGAATGGCCAAGAAGAGATTGTGGTTGAGGAAAGAGCCAAAAAAATATGCTACTATCAATATCTTCACCCAACCTGCATTATGGAGGAAGGTCGCAGTCCATAGCTGAAGCAGTACAACCATGGCAATCTGAAAAATGAACACTAGGAAACATGAAAAACAGAATTTAAATTGAAGTTTATGCGCAGGAAATTCAAATGTATGACATTGTCAGGATATGTGTGTGATTGAGCTTAGAAGTTAATCTAACATTACAATGTAGATCAGAATACAGCAATTTCCTAATCCCACTATATCATAGAGCTGTAAGAAGCGAAACCGTTTAAATATAAAGAATAAAAAAAGGTCATAAGCACTTGGAAGTGATTTTTCCCCCTTCTCTTCAAACAGAAAAGGTGAATTGTCTCTAATTTCATCTATTGGGCGGTCAATAATTTCTTAGATACTGTACCGAGGTTAGTAATCTGGATCATTATAAAGATGAAACGAATAGAATTTCTACGACACCTCAATAAGATAAATGTAAGCTTATTTTGAGTGGTTGAGAGAAACAGTCAAAATTATACTGTACCAGTTTTGGTTAGTTTAAAATCAACCAACTGGTGCAAAAAACACCTAGCAAGCACCGATTTTTCCAACCCGATAAACGGTGCCACCTAAAACCTGTCAAAACCAATAAAAAAACTCCCAAGCAGGCCCTAATTGCAGAATAGAATGTATATATTTGGGTATAACATCAGATAATGCCATCAATAAAGGGTAAGTATAACATTTAAATGAGATCAAATGTGATTAAAAAATGGCCAATAGACATTGAAATTGAACAGAATTCGAAAAGAAACACATTGCACAGAAAATCCAAAACAGAACAAAAAGAAACCCCAAATACACAAAAGACCGAATCTATCAGACGACATTGCGAATTTAACCACAGATCTGAAAAACCCATCAACACACATTATCAAATCAATCATTCTAAACCCACATTTCAAAATTCAATAATGTATGCACATACCTTGAGGAAAGCAAATGGGTCTGGGCCAAAGAGTTGTTTGATTTGAGGATACTGAGAGAGAATCTGCCTTCTGCGAGAGGCATGGGGCTCATCTGTGTATGACCAGAAAAAATCTGTAGCCATTACTCCCTCTTCTTCTTCTTTCTGTTTTCCTTCATACCCCATTCTCTCACTCGCCCTCTACGGCCCCCTCCTGTGCTTTTTTCCCTCTCTTCTTCCTGTGTATTTTTCTTTTGTGACAATTTGAGATGTTTGTTGACTCTTAACGATTCTCCTCTTCTGTGTCCTAAATTTAAGATAAAATTATTTTTGGCCTGGTAAGATTTGTGATTGCGCGGGATTCAGGTATGAAAAACATTCAATGGACTGTGATTTTTCATGCGAATGGCTTTGGTGTCGATCGTGTTCTGTCCCGTTAGCATAGTGTGGGGCCTCGGCCTGGTTTACAGCTGGAAATGGAATCTTGCTAGATATTCCATTTGCAATTGAACGTGAAATTTTAATAAAATGATAAAATGTGTGCTTTAAAAATTATATGTTCCATAAAAAATATTTAAAATTAATTGTGGACTTTAATTTATATTAAAATCTTGATTTTAAATTTTATTTTTTACCAAACATGGGCTTAAAAGTAATCGTGAATTGTTTTAAAAATGTCATTTTTTGTAATGCAAGCTGACAAGAATTCTGTCAAGCAATGTGGTAACAATTAAACTACTTGTACATCATATTTTTACGTCATGATTAACATCTAATGACGTGTAGAAATCAAGGTAATTAATTATTTTAGGCGGCGTTAAAATCAATGGTAAAATTGTGTGTCATATCATGTAATGTCAACCAGTGTTATAAAAGAATTATGCGTGGCGATGCGTGTAGGTCAGGCTATGAGTTAGGTGAACTTATGCGAGGCATATGCGTAAAAATGTATTTTCTTGTTTTAATATTATTTAAATTTTTAATCAATTAAAAATTATTTAAAATTAAAAATAATACTTACTAAACTTTTAAAATAGATCTATAGGAATTTTATACATTTTTTAAAAGTGTTCAAAAATAAATAAATAAATAAATAATAAAGATACGTTTCAAATTTAAATAGAAAATAGTAAGTANGATTTCCCGAGCTTGACGACCGAAGATGAGCACGTTCGAGGTCTTCAAATACCTGAAACAAAGGCGTCGAGGTGTGGCCTCGTCGCCCCTCCGATGCTTAAGTCAGAGAGAGAGAATAAAGAGAATATACTATGAAATTGTATGTAAAAACGTACCTTAATGATGGATGGGGGTGATGTATTTATAGAGATGGGTAGTGTAGTTTAAGTAGGATTCATCTCCGTGTTTCTAGGAGTGATTGTAGGGACAGGTGTTGGAACATAAATAGGAGTCCAGACTTATCTTGTTTGGAGCGTTACCAAAGATGTGACTCCTTTCTGATCTAGGATTCCTTGATTGGGGGAATCCTAGTAGGGTTAGGGATCCTTTTAAACGAGGATCGACGAGGCCTTGCAGGGTATATTGAAAATGGTTAAGTTTATAACCCGAGCACTGTATATCCCGAGCACTACCAACGTGATTCTGGGGTTAGTTCGAGGGGCCAATCCTCGAGATGTCTCGAGGACGTACAGACTCGAGGACTAAGGAATACAAACATGAGGAACGGACGTATGGGAGTCCTCGTGCTCGAGGTAAGTAAATTGACCACATCAGTAAGTAAATAGCATAGAAGCTTAATTCTTATCTAACTTTTTATCGGACTTCAATTCAATATACTCTTCTTCGTTTAATTCGTCATTCGTGTCTTCTAATACAAAATATTTTTCGTCGAGCTCCTTTATTTCAATCTGAGCATTTCTACTACCTTTCGAAGGTTGTAAGATATCATTTTCTAACTGCTGAGATGTTTCAGATTGGAGGAGAGAAACTTTTGGGTTCAAGTGGTTGTTTTAAATTAGGGCAAACTGCAGAATTTAACATTTAATAATTTTTAACTTCATATATTTGTGGAAAAAAAAATAAAAAAATAAAAATTGGTGCGCATAATTGCACCTAGGCGCGCATTAGCGGTCAACGATTGTCGTTGACCGCTAAATAAGACGCCAAGCCACTTGGCTTGGCATTCTAACTTCGCATCACGTCAAGGCACGCCTATGCGGTTGCTTAATCGCGCCTTTTAGAACACTGATGTCAACTAAAATGTAGCAAAGTTGATGTGGTAAACAAAAAGATAGACATTTTCTTGAAGTCTGTGTAGATTCAGACGTCTGTATAGAAGGAATTAATCAATAAATTTAATATTTCTTTAAAAAATTTAGATGCGGTTTTATTTTTGTTTTAAGAAAATTAAATTTACCTAGATAACGATCTATAGACTGCATTGAGGATTAATTTTGAAAATGACTGTGTATTCATTAGATATCAATATCACGTGAACAGTTGATCTGAAAGTCTTTCTGTTTACCATGCAGACGCAATCCACGAAATGCGTGGAGATGCTGTAATGTGATGAGTACTAGTATGGGCATGTACATTGTGCATATGTTGTCGATTAATATGAAAGGTCGTTTCTTGTTGGGCACTTTTACTCTTAGTGTCATTAGACATTGAGTAAAAGGAATGGAGATATTAATAAATGTGTATTCAACTCCAGTAAAAATTGTCGCAATATCATAGATGAGAAAATGGTTTATTTTCCTTTTTGTACAAAATGAGTACAAAGCCCTATAGTTTTTAAAAAACATCAAGAAAAAAATCATGTGATTTTGCTATTTTTTAAAGATCAAGGACAGAAACCTGATGAAAAATTAGTTAAGTACATGATTGATACTTTTTCCAATGTCAAGATTTTTTATGCAATTTACCTTTAAAAGAAAGTGCATTTCACGAATAAATTTAATGGTACTTTTGGATGGAAACCCACAAAAGGACCAAATTTTGCCAAGAATGTAAAGGTTTGAAATCATTATTTGCATAGATTTAAAGTTTGGACCAAAACATAAGATGAGCAAAGGTTTGAAACCATTTTAGTCCATTTGCCTAAAAAGATAGTTGATAGGTATGGGCCGACAAGCTTAATGAGCCCAATTATCGCCAGTTTATTGTGCTGAATAATGTTGGGTTGTCAAGAAGGGTTTGAGAAGTTTGACACCTTCCCTGACAGCCCCCTCACAATAAGAAGTGGGGAGGGGGATTTTTGTTCTTTTTTTAATTTATATGGGTTACACGTGGGTCCCACCACATTGCGAGACGATATGAACAAAAATGTCAATTTTTTTTTTTACAAAATGGTTTAATTGTACTGTGCTAATCAGTCTAATCACGCAATCCCATGGGGCCGATAATTTCCTTTTGATTGATTTTCTTCCTTTTTTTGCTGAAACTTTTTTTCTAATATTCAATAATACTATTCATAGTGAAAACTATCAATAAGTGGTTATGACAAATTATTTTTTGAGGTATGAAATACTAAAAAATTACAACATTAATGTATCAAATAACAAACTTGTTGACCCCAATAAATGGTCCAACAGAAAAGAAGGATTCCAAGTGTTTCTTGATTTGCACTGTGATTGTTTTTATGATAAAAAGGGGGGTCGACTTTGAAGAGTAAGTTTTTAAATAGAGAGAGTGCCAAAATTTTCTTTGAGTGCATAAACTTGCATTGCCTTCAAATGGTGTCAAGTGTGTATTTTTATAGTAGGATGCAATGATTAAAGGTCGTTAGATGACAAAACACGTGGCCCCATTTGCCTAGTTAATACATCACGTCCTAACAATCAATCAATCATGTCATAAATACTAAGATCTTCAAATATTGCCTTCTGACTTGCGATGGGACAATGTAGGCTTGTAGAGGTGGCACCAACGATGTGTTGTTCCATCAACCTTTCGTGAAATCGCATGGGTTCGGGTTGACACTATTCTTGCGGGAGGGGTTGGGTCTCTGTAAATGGGGTCGGACCCACATGCCTGCCGAGCGTGATATCGGGTNTTGCGATTATTTATATAAGCAACAAAACTGTCATGTGTATGACATGTAGACGACCATCGTTAGTCTTCACTCTTTAATCTAGATTCACATTATTGGATGACATTGTTGTTGACATCATGTAAGTTATCAAAATTTGTGTCAACGAATATTTAAAGTGTTATTAAAATTAATGTATAAAAATTATTAACTCATAAGAATGTCATTCATGATGTTCAAGTTAAGGGCAAAGCCCTTTGGCCAAGCTCAAAGCCACGTGCACCCCTTGTCCTTTGGCCTGGCTTTGAGCCTGGCCCAGTAGCAGAACTCTCAAGTCAATGCACATTTTGCAAGATTGGTTAAATAACCGCACATAGCCAAATTTAGGTGGCGCAGCCTGAATTGACCTTCTAATCTAATGGCGTAATTATGATTAAATTATCTTGATTAGACACATGCTGAAAAGATAAGTTACAAGAAAGAAAGAAAAAATAACTTACTTTACAATGGTGGCGGGTGACAAATATTGACATAAGAATTACATCATACAACACAAATTAATATTATATTAACGTGTTACGTTAAATCAAATAATATTATCGTGATTAAAAGAGTGCCGCTAGTTGAGAGAACTTGTTAGCTTTGTAGAGGAACAATACAATCTTGAGTGGGCTCCCTTCTCACGACCTAATATGGAGGATGTTTGATGTATATTAAAATCAGATTTTTAATAAATTGTGATAAAAGTTTTTGAAATGTGTGGTTGAAAAGATATGAGACTCATGAAAGATGTGGTTGATATTAATTATTTGACTTTGACTTAGATTAAAATCAGATTTTAATAACATGCCCATAGTTTCTAAACCCCTGTTCGGTGGCTTTTTTTTTTTTTTTTGAAAAACATTGATTTGAATAATAAATTTTTGGAAAATGTGTGGTTAAAAATTATGATTTTTTTTTTTTTACTTTTACATATTGAATATTTTATTGTGTGAATATATGATTAAAAATGAGTATGTAGAAAAAGATTTTTGAAATAATAGGAGGCAAACATGGGCTAAATGTCCTAGATTTCGCTCACTAGAAAGTTGAGCTTCTTGCCACTTTCCAATCACACGTTTTTCTGGTTTGGACTCGACAAGTGGTCCATGGACCTACATCTCTATTCCCTTGGTCCACGCACATCGATCAATTTGATGCTTGGATAATTATTGAGGTTAATTGTCTATTTGGGCATTGGTGCAATCCAAGATAATATCCAAGTTAATGTGAATATCAAGTGGAAATGGATCATTGATCCTTCGCACACTTGCCGGCGAAGTTTTGGGCCAACTCTGCTAATAAGTGGAACCATGCATGTATTGAAGTGATACCTCACAAACTATTCTTTCACATGTCAACCCTTTGTGACAAGGACTTCGCTCATTTGAATGGACAAAGTTGTGTTTCCTACTATTTGGCATACAACTTGTTGATGCTATTTTTCAATCTTTTTAGTTAATTTGTTAGTGGATAGAGTCCAAATGATATCAAATTTTTTTTGGATTATATTATTACAAAACTAATCGCTTTCTGGAATGTGAACACTTATTTTCTTAGAAGATTAGAGGTTCAAGTCTAAAAATTAATGGACATATCGTACAAAACTCAAAAATTAAGTCGGCGTGAATGTCTAACCTTATTTATTTTCTTATTTCTAAAATGTTATAAATAGTAATTTTCTGTACTTGATACTACTTTTCTCGTCTTCTTGATGCGGTCATCTCTTATAAGAGAGAAAATGTATGGATGATTTACAAGTTAATTTCAACAATGACTATTATTGAAGTAATTTTCTTATTACACTAGTCATTTAAGTTTATAATAGTTATATTAATGATCATTGACTAAAAATGTCAACCTATAATCTTACGGGTCATCACAAACACAAACAACTTAATTAATCGTCTGTCAACATAGAACTAACCCCAATGAAACGACTTAAAATATTTGATTACATTCTCAATCCGCAACGCTTGTTCAGAGGAATCGACTTTCTTCTTCAACCTTAACCCAATATGACATGACATACTAATTAACACCTTTTGTGCCATCTTGAAATTTGACGTTAACGCTGAAGATTTCATATTGCCGTTTATAGCCGAATGAACATTAGTGTAACAATCGTTACGAACTCTAGTAACTAGTAAAGTAAGAAAAATTTCTTCAATAACCATTTTGAAATTTATTACAAATAATTCCAAAAATGTTTCCATCATTAGATCCCAAATCAAAACTTTACCAAACCTAATCCTCACAATGGACAGTTTGTGTCGGCGCAGAACATACAGCGAAATCAAAGAATAGAAATCCCCCTGTTTTGCGCGTGTTGTATGATTGGAGTTTCTTTAAAATGCGCAATGTCTTTCTCAAGTTTTTCAGCTAAAATTCCTCATCCCAAAATTCAAACCAGAAGAAGAAATATTTACATTTCCCGAGATAAACCGAGTTATTCTTCACTGTTTCAAACAAACTTCGATACAGTTTTAACCAACTACCCGTTTGTCTCCATTTCGAGGTATAGACAAACCCAAACTAATTTTTGTGCAACTATGGAAGATTACAATAATACAGAGTTTGAATCCCTTTTGTCGGATAAGTATTTCAAAGAATTGGAAGTTGCGGTAAAGGCAGTGCAGATGGCGTGCTTGCTCTGCCAGAGAATTCAACAAAGTTTACTTTCTAAAACAAATGACCATGTACAATCCAAGGATGATAACTCTCCTGTTACAATTGCGGGTAATTCTTTTACCCTTTTCTTGAAATGGGTTACGGTTAAAATTTTTTTCTCTGTTGGTTTTTGACGCCAAATCTTTTATCTCCTACTCTCGTAAATTCGGTTAAAAAATGTTCCAGTTTTTTAATTCGATTATATTCTGTGGATTTGGATTAGAAAATGTGGCAGAAATTGATTGTCTGATGAGCAAATATCAGCTCGTTAAGAATTGTTATAAGCAATTCTTATTGAATTACTGGAAAACGAAGATGTTAGTTTGCATCCCACCCCCTCAAAATTATTATTATTATTATTTTTACGGCCCTACGGAGGCCCTCCACCTCGCGTGTCACATGTGGAAGAGAACTGATCTGGAGGACCATGTGGCAGACGAACCGAATCCGCTCATTGCGCTTCCCAACCCGCCTCGCCACACCTCTACCAAGATCTTCTCTGAGGAGATCTCTCCAAAGTCAAGTCCTTAACTAATTGATCAGGCTACAAACGATCAACTCAGCTGCTACGTCAGAAACCATTTAATGCCTGCCAACCTATTGATTGACAGATTGACGCGTATGAGAGGATAACTTGTCCGGATCTGAAGCCACGTGTCCCCCATCCAACGGTTCTCATCTTCCTTTCTCTAGTATAAATGTCCCCACACTATAATAAAAAAGGGTTCCCATTCTAATCTTTGCATTCTAGTCTCTTAACTCTAAAAAGCCTTTCACTATATTTACACACACTCCCAATAACGTCTCGGTGACCACTTCATCGTCGGACACCACTGTCCGGTTGATTGAAATACTGACTTTACCGTCGGAGTGCTCGCGGTCACTTCCACCCAACCGGAAAAGGTCCCGAGTGACTAACGGTGTGCTATCGTGCGCAGGGAGAGCATACGTGAAGACTTATTCTGTTGGCCACGTGTTGGAACCATTTTTTGGGGTCAACAATTATTATTATTGTTGGTTAATTTCCATTTAGTGGATTAAACTAAACGTTTCTGTTATCTATAAAAGGAATTAGAGTGTTGATTCCATCTTACTGATTACTGAACCTGTTAAACTTTCACTTAAACACAAAATGAGATTCGAATGAGCGAATGAAACTTGATTTCTCTAATGTCAAACCAAACTGGACTTGATGAGCTGCTGAGTCTTTGCTGACATTGAAATGCAACGTATGAGCTTGATTTTTGTGTGCATCATTATAAATTTTATATGGAGAAAGAAAATTATATGCCTCTATAACAATAAAGGAGAGTATTTAAGATTGTATAAAATACAGAGGTATTAAGCTCATAACTCATATTGTTAAATTATAAGAGAGGATAGTTGAACATAAAGTAATTCAAATTTATTAGAAAACCATTTTGGTTCTATTCCGCGGACATCTATCGTGGAAGCAATTTACTTGAAGATTAATGAATAAGTACAGACAAAGAGACAGAGAAGCAATATGTGCTCATGATTTTTTCTAATTTAGCAAGAGCATATTATAAGGCGTTCATAAAAGCACAACGGCCGTTGCTAAGGAAAAAATGAATTTCTATTACATTTTAAGAATATATATGTATGACCGATCAATTATATGTATGAAGTCTAGTATGGATAGTGGCAGAGAATTTTATATTCTTATATACTTGTATCAATTTTGCACATTCAGCCCCTATCTTTTAACTTTATTCATTTCTGAACTTACAAGACATGTTCAAAATTAATTTTTTGATGTAATTATTCACATCCAGATAGCAAAATTTTTCAGTAAAGAAAGAACATCCAACTTCGCTTAATTTTTGTCCATAATTGTGATAGAAATTTTATGAAGCTTCTGCTGCCTCAAGCCAGTTTATGGAAATTGAAGAACGTCCAATGTGCCAACATTATTTCTCGTAACCCCAAATTAAAGCCCCTTTTCTTATTTTCATGTGAAATGTTCGCCAATTCTATAATGCTCCTTATGTCAAATATAATGTGTATTATGCCCAAATCAAATGAGTGGCGTTCAGGCTCATGTCATGTATCCTAAAGATCCTACTTTGAGCATAGAATTACTTGTACAAAAATATAGGACTTGACAATTTTACTTCCTAAAGGTCTAGCTCTAATAGGTTTATATGACATAGGTTGGATCGGCTAATGCTCCAATTGCTACTTGTAAGCAGATTGGAGTGTCCAAGGAATTGTGAGCTGGGTGTTGTCCGAGTCTCTTGGTAGTGATAATGTATCCATTGTTGCTGAAGAAGATGTTCAAGGACTATCCAAGGTTGGCGCGATTGGGTTATTGGAAGCAATAGTGAAGACAGTTAATGAGTGTCTGGCCGAAGCACCCCGGTTTGGACTTAGAGCACCGGTTATGGCTCTCAGTACTCCAGAGGTTCTCGAGGCCATTGATAGATGTAACTCAATGGGGGGCTCTAGTGGAAGATTTTGGGTGCTGGATCCTGTTGATGGCACATTGGGATTTCTACGTGGGGATCAATACGCGATTGCACTTGCTTTGATTGAAGATGGAGAACCTGTGCTTGGAGTTCTAGGATGCCCAAATTATCCTGTGAAGAAGGAATGGCTGAGTTATCATAATGGCTATCGTAGTATTGTATCTAGCTTAACGTCACTGTCATCTGAATCTTGGGATAGAGGTTGCGTGTTTTATGCAAGTAAAAATTGTGGTAATGCTTGGATGCAGCCGTTACTCTATAAAGAAAATAAATTTATTTGGCCGAACTCTGCAAGGCAAGTCAAAGTTTCGACCGTTGATAACCCAGCATTGGCGACCTTTTGTGAACCAGTCGAGAAGGCTAATTCAAGTCATTCCTTCACAGCAGGAGTAGCTCACAGTGTTGGACTTAGGTAAATATGTTTCTTCATTCGCTTCTGCTTTCTGGAACTCCATGCACGTGGCCAGTATATTATCGAGATTGATTTCCTATAATTTACTTGCTGTCTTCTAAATTAACCATATTATTCCAAATGTGCAAAAACTTAACTAATAACTCAAGAAGTCAACAGAGAAGTAACTTTACCACCCCACCCCCACCGAAACAAAACAGAATTGGGAATCAAACCATTTTCTGTAAATGAGTTCATTTTGTGTAAAACTTTCACAATGGGTATTGATCACAGGAATCAACCATTGCGTATTCATTCCATGGTAAAGTACGCAGCCATAGCCCGAGGAGATGCTGAAGTATTCATGAAGTTTGCCCGGGCAGGCTACAAGGAGAAAATATGGGATCATGCGGCTGGTGTTGTTATCGTTCAAGAAGCCGGTGGTGTGGTAACTGATGCTGGAGGTCATCCTCTATGCTTTTCTAAAGGTATGTACTTGGAAGGTCTCGACCGGGGTGTAATTGCTTGTGCTGGAGCTAAATTACATGAGAAGATTGTCAAGGCTGTTGATGCTAGCTGGAATTCTTCTAGCCTTTAATTTCACTTGTACATTGCCAAGTTATCCATAGCATTGTCTTGGCATTATAAATATCGTAATTAAAATGTTTATCAGGATAATGCAAGATCATCACGCTATACGAATAAAATGGTAATGCTTATTTCTTTACAGCACGCGTATCGTGAGAAGTTGGTGTCTTTCAAATTCTTATATAACTCATGGCCTAATTGTCAAGTGTGTCAATACCAGTCGACCAACTTCTTTCTCTAAACCAATTATAAAATCTAGGCTTTGGTTCTTGCTTATCCAACTTTCTTTCTGCTGCCCTGCTTCTTTTGGTGTCAATGCCAATTTTAATCCTCATTGTACGAGATGGATGTAGTGAAAATGAGGATTTCTAAATGGATGCATGTTTGTACAAGGTGGATAAGATATGAAATGAGAATCAAAAAGTGGTGGTGGAGTCGATTGAAGATAAGCTATGGAACGACAGCCTAGGGGTTGAGACAGCTTTGTTTAATAATACAAACACACGCTTGGGCTTTAGAAATTGAAGATATGGAATGAGGCCGCCAATATGATGTAAATGATGATATTGAGTCCCTCCGATTGATGGTCATTATTTGAAAACTCTTTTTACTACACTCATTTTCAATCATATATTCATACAATAAAATATTCTGTACGTAAATTCAAAATATTTCGCTATTTTTTAACTACACATTCTCCTAAAAATCACTATTCAAAACATTATTTTCTTTTTCCTTCCAAATAATGCCATCAAACAGGGGCTCGGATGCCTCTTTGGGTAAGTAGTTGGCCCTCCTGGCCTCTTTTAATGGCTCCGCTTCTCGTTTCCATGTGGCTGTCTACTTGGTGTTCCGCAGGAGGGATTCAACGAGGTAGTGGAAAATACTACCCATATTCATATCCGTGGAACACATACGAGTGTGTTCCAATCACCACCAACAGGTTCTGTTCTAGGTGAAGTTAGCTACAGAACTTTTTTGCCATTGGACTCGATAAATGAAATGAATTTGGATCCTCAGCCTTATCCTGGACCAAGAATTCAACAAGTTTTGATAAAGAAAGCAGAGACATTGAGTTTGAAAATGGGACTTCTGATGAAGTCCCATTTGCATAGGCGCTAGGCACAGGGAATTCTTCGTGGTTTGTAGTGCCAGAGCTGCACCACTACAGCCCTGTTGTGCAGGTAACATATATTTCGTTCCAAAAAATGGATTTCTAAGTCTCTCATCGTATTTGTATCTCACAATGTGCGTGTTTTACACATTTGTCACACTTGCATCTAACAATTTAGTTCTGATTGAACCCCCCTAGTCTGGTTGCAAAATATCTACTATGGTCTACCTTTATTTGATAGAACCATTCGTCTGAAAATTTAATTTGCTGAAGAATCTATTTATTTCTACGCATCCCCTTATATTTGCTGTTTTAGTATGTTCAGCACGTCAAACTGTTATTAGAATTGTTAGGTAAATATAGAAGTTTGAGCGAATTTAAAACTTAAAACGATGAAGGTGGACTAGGAGGCTTCTATGGACTGGAAGGCAGGTTCGACATACCTGAGGCAAAGCAGTCATAGGTGGTGGCTATGGAGTTGGGGTATGGGGGTCTCAATGGAGGATACTCTAGAGGAGGGACCATAAGGCTTACTGTAGTGTGCCAAGAAAGGGTCCACGTTACAAGAAAAAGCTGAGATGCCCAGCTAACTGTTTCACTTTGTTCAGCGGTTCCATGAAGGGCTCCGGCTACGGCGGAGGGGTGGTGGCTGCACCATGGACTGCAAGAAGACGTGTTCTGTACATTGTTAAGCTGAGCTGATAAGCTAGTAATATATCTAGCAATAATGGGTTTTTATGCTACTGCTATTTGCACTTGATTCCAGTACTATAATTTTGTTGCTTTTGGTTTGGCTAAAACTACTGAACTTATGTGTATATGTGTATATATATATATATATACACAGCTCTGTTCATCTACTACTACAAAAATGACATGCTGTGTATGTGGGACCTCCATAAATTCATGAAATTTATCAAAAATCAATTGTAAGAAATCTTTCTGGGAGACTTCAGGTGTCAAACAATGAATTTTACAGGCATAAATAATCCTTTTAATAAAATACAGCAGGTACATCTATCTAGTTTCTAGCCCTTTCTAAGAAGTCTTCTCATCACTGTCAAACATGGTAATACAAAAAAATGGACACACAATATAGAACAGGCTTTACATGTGCTGCTCAGTTTTTCTATCTGCACCTCATAATGGCCTGTGGAATAGTAACCTGTATTCACGGGAAATTACTCAACGAGTTTGTGAGGGACGATGTATTAGATTGCAGCTCTCATGGCTCCCCGTGCAGCCTCACGCTTCATCTGTGCAGCTTTGCCACTGCCTCGGAAGTACATGTATACTTGCTGTGGTGATGAGAAAACAATATTTTAGTCACAAGTGCAAGCCGATCTCTTGCTTGGACAGCGGAATAATTTCAGAGATAGATGAAGTTAGGGAAAAGGACCAAAAAAAAGAAAGAGTAAATAACTAAGTGACGTCAAAGTTAGACCTGAATAACCCAGACACTGAGCACGGATTCAAGACAGAACAGTCCAAACCCGATGAAGTAGAAAACCTGCAAAGAAAAACAACACAAATATTGTGACGAGACACTTTTGTAGATCTAAGCTTATATCAGATTGAAGACTGGATGGAAGTGAATGGAGTACTTCCATCAAATTATAACTTGATGTACAGCTCGAGCAAGAATCTGAACATGACCAAAGATTATAATCCAACAAGAACTAAACTTACCCCGACTATTACGTGTTTGCCAATGAAATCTACAGCTGGAAGGATGCCTCTGTTTAAACACCACCAAACGACAGATAATAAGAAGTCAATTTGACCCATCAGTAACCATATACATACATTTCAGTTAGCTAAATATCAGCAAAGAGAAGATGGGGTAAGATCCAAAAAAACTCAATAGACTAATTACTATTGATAGGCATTGAGGCAAGGCAAAGCACATGATTATTATCAGTTACACAAGTTAAGGAAGTGAAATGAACTTCACTGGCATGAAGTTACAGGAAAAAAAAAAGGTTAAAAGAAACATAATCAAGGAACTTACGCCAGAGATTTTCCTTTGAAGACGACAGGAGGAGCAACAGCGGCAAAAATGCAGAAGCCAATGTGAAGCTATAAACAAGGGCATAAGATGGTGAATACTTTTTAAGACTGGATTAAAGAAAATATAAGGTTTACAATAATATAGGAAACTTACCAAGTAAAACAGGAAAAACCATCCAAACTTCATAGCACTTTCAGTCCTGTAACATGGATACTAAGTCAACCAAATGAACAGGAGCAAAACTATTCATCAATATCAATACGTTATGCAACTGAATGCATAGCAACTTATCCTGTTAATTAATCTAGATCTCCCTATTAATTGAACTAATCTCTTGCACAACATGTTACAATAGGCATGCCCAAGGAGTACAAGTCCATTAGTTTTGTACCATTAAATCCTTTTGAAACCCCCACACGATCCAAAAGATTTATGATATATCAACCATAAATGTAAAGCTTAACTTTGTAAAAATATAGAAACATGTACCTAAAAGCACGATAGAGTGGACGATACCACAATACATATGCTCCTGGAACCCCTGATATGAAGTAGATAATAGAAAGAAACCAAATCTTCGGATCTAGAAACAATATATTGAAGTCAGGACCACAATTCCAAAAAAAGCACGTATCACGGAGGAATAGGCTAGACGATAATTATTGATGCAAACCTCCATCTTTAATCCATGCAGTAGTGACAGCTATGACATTCCAGAAAAGAGACAATGCAAGTCCTGGTCATACAGTACATACATCATCAATAACCCCTTCCAACACCCATGAAAGCCAGAGAGAAAGGAGAGTTGC
Source organism: Fraxinus ornus (assembly GCA_903798235.1). Classification (NCBI taxonomy): domain Eukaryota; kingdom Viridiplantae; phylum Streptophyta; class Magnoliopsida; order Lamiales; family Oleaceae; genus Fraxinus; species Fraxinus ornus. The sequence goes on from CAIGRF010205856.1 coordinate 18,916, forward strand.
AGGTTTAGATACTCAAATAACATACAAGCTATCATATTATATAAGGAAATAATGAGCAAAACATTCAATAAACATTGGTCTCTGCTAACTCACAACACATAAAAGCATTTGAACTTCTCCAACATAGACATATATACAAGAAATTTTTTTAGATATCCAAGCATCAAAAAATGAGACAAGGATTTTGCCACCCCCTGTAAATGTTGAACTGATGCTCCACAGTTAAAATAACTTTTAACCATGCAAATAATCTGGCAACTACTGTAGTATCTAAAAGGAGAAAGCCTAAACCAGCGCAAAAGGCCGTCTCTCATCAATTAATACATTTAAGAATTGTGTAGAGAGAGTATAGAGCAAAGGTGAATTTGAATCCAATCTTATAAATCATAACAGAAATAAAATCATTTCAGATTGCACAAAATGTCAGCCAACAGCATAGACAGTGAGTAGTGACAAATTATTTCGATTACATGAATGAGTAGAAATGAGGAATAGCAGGTTCAGTCAACTCAGTCATGTCTAATCTACAGGTGAGGATCCGCCAAGTCCACCACCTAGGCACAGATGGATTTTGAGAAAATAAAAAGAAAAAAAATGTTTAATAAACTCAAACTACTTTCTCGTCTTATTTGGAAGGAATTGTGACAAGAGAGCACAACATCAGGATAACAAAGAAAGAATTTCAGGGAGTAATAAGAAAACCACAAAGTTACATCTAGCAGAACTTGACATACCTAACAAAGTTGTAAAAGCAACATACTGCAGTTTCTGTAGATGAATCGGTATTTCATTTGCAATATCATGATGTATAATAGGAAAAAAAGGCGGCCAGTTTTTCTCCTCAAGAACAATACCAGCTGCAAAGTAACAAAAATCAAGGGAGATACAGTCAAATATAGCTGAATATTAGATATCTCTACCAATGTTCTTCAAGGAAGTGGGACATAATTGGACACATTTCAGCCATCTAAAAGAACTGGAAAGTCGGAATATGGAAAAAAATGCTACCAAGGCGCAAAATAAGAAGATAAATAGCTCAAAGTCTGAAAAATGAAATTCTGTACAGTTCTTCAAACTAGTTAAAGCACAGTTGATAAGGGTGTTTAATTGCATACATTCTTTTTAGAAAATAAACAACTATTTAAATGAACCTTTATAAGAAAAGTAGTGGTTTAAAGTGACTTTTATGCGTAAATAGAGAAAAAAAAAAAAAACAATTAAAAAATTGCTAAGACGGATAGCATAGGAAGGACTGGGTGGTGCTTTTTCATTTTTTTTTCCCTTTGGAGAAAGTTGATATGATGAAAGAGAGAAGAGAAGCCGCTCTTACAGTGCCCCCACTAATGAAGAATAATTGTATCGTGATCTAAGAGAGTGCAATTTTACATACGCAGTGGTTTGATACTTTAATATTCATACCAAAAGGGAATTGTGAAAAAATTGACAAGGTGAAGCTACGCTGCTTTAGGGGTTGGTAAGGAGGGGGTGTTTAGGTGTCAGAGAAGGTCATAAATGGATCCGATAAGAGCAGACAAAGCACCTCGTCTAGCAGCCTCCTCTTTCCGCTTTACTTCCTGTGGATCATCATTATAATAAGAACATGTTAAGAATGCAATGCTTCAAAGACAAACAAAAATTAAAAAACTGGCCCATCGATATGCCACTATTCTCCAACATAATAATCTATCAAACAAGACTTTAGGAACATAATTCAATCTTGTTGCAAAATTTATTAATTTCTAGCAACATAAAATCTTCATACTGTCAAGAAATTCCTTTGTGATACACGTGTTAGCATATCTGTAGACATATGTGCAACTTTATGAATCTATGCATACGAGTACAAATCTTATGGATGTTTTACAGTATTAATTAGACATTATAATGTGCTCAAAGATGAAGTTCAATTTAATGGCTTGCAATCAACAGGGTCCCAACAAAAACAACTATCTTTTTTTCATTCACGCTATTATTTTGGTGACATGACGCATAAAGATTCCTTTGTACGAAAACAGCATAAAAGAGGGCAGACCTTCTAGGTTATACATCTCGCTACCATTAGTTACTAGAAAACACTTGCCAGTTCAACATTAGAGAAAGTAATATGAGCTTGCCATATCTTCAAACGTTAGTCGTTCAAAATTTAAATATTTAATTAATATCTCGTCAAAAAGATAGAAGTAGGGGAGCTATGATCTTGAATTGAGCATACCAAAAGGCAATCAGGTGAGGGTTTTGCATTCCATAGTCACTTTCATGATTTAACCATTAGTTGATGGCTACAAGTAAAGATAGCACTATCAATTATGGAGATTAAGAACAGGATCAATTCAAACAATTAATGATGAGTCATTTTTTTCTTAAAAAAGGGACACAATATTAAGCAGATCTAGTGATTGGAAATTCATGTCCAGAAGTTTAGGATTTTCATAGAGTAAATACCTGTTCCCTCCTTTTCAATTCAGCTTCCTTAGCTTGCAGTTCTCTCTCTTTCTTTTTCAAATCCTATATTTAAAATTGACATGATCAGGTCATTAAATTAACATATATCAAGAAGAACAGAAGATGACTCTGGGACTGCATGATAATAATAATAAGTTACACATATAGCAACATAATTCACTACAGTATTAGAAGCTTTCCACAATCTCCAGCAGTAGGATTGTAGAAATCAGCAGGTTCTGGAGGTTGAGGTGAAAGCCTTGTGTTTGTGGCAGAGGGAACACACCCAGTCTGGAAACCATAGAAAAATATATTGAATATAAGAGTTCCAAAAAGGTGGTTATAACCAAGCAACATAATTCATTACAGTAATTGATAGAATCCAAATCAAATCACTATTTAGCAATGAGAACTACCCAAAAATGGAATTACGCACGCAAGAATAGAACATTATGAACAAAAATGCATCTAATTAATCCATACATTTATATCTTTAAGCAGTTTAATTTTAAAATACAGGTTCAAGAATTAGAATATTTTTACTAACAATTTTCACAAGACATTTGTTTTCATCATGTGTAGGAGAATAAAGATGAACTCACAGTGGTATAAAATGAACCTCCACTAAACGTTGACTGACCCATTGCTTTTCCTCTAGCTCCTCCATCCTGATGTCAAAAAAATAAAAATTAAAAAATTCACATATTAATTGCAGACATACAACACAAATAGGCCTATCAATTCAAGTCATCAATGTTTAAAATCGACAATAAATTGAGATTCAATTCACATGCGAAGGAAACTAATGCAACACAAAACACTGGATCACTATTCAAACAATTTAAATTTCCAATATGATAATAGCCGTGCTAGAAATGAGCTTAATAGAAACTTGCTCTAGTATTATAAATATGCTTCTTACCATGTTGATGAAAGATAATACCACACACCGTATCAAGTGAGAAAATTATAATATCAAATATAACATGCCACTAAAATTCATGTCCATAACCTGCAATGCTCCAAACTCAACGAACAGGTCAAACCTCTAGGCATAGTCACCAACATTTAAAAGTTGAATGAGAAGGCACTCAACGCCGAGAATCTAGTAGGTAAATGGAGAAAATGCGCAGTTAATATGGAAGGAAAATTCATAAAAATGTAAATTATTTTCCACTCATTCCTTGCAATTATCGAAGTTTCTTGAGATAGAAGATGGTGATAGCTGAAAGTGGTATAGATGTATAGTTTCCTCTATACATGGGCGTGCACCCGGAAGTGCCTTGTTTAAAATTCATAATAGAAAATACAAAGTTGAAATATAAGGAATCACGTCATCCAAACAATGACAAAAATTACGTCCACATCCAAAAACCACAGACATTTTACAGTTCAATGACTCCTATGTCCACCACCACCATCTCCACTGCAAAATATCATCTACATTTCTTCCATCACAACCTTTACAATCCTTTCGCACCACATCCACTATCATAGTTAAAAACAACCTTAGACCATGCCACCACAAAAAATAATGGCCTCTGGCAGCACCAGGACCACAACCCCAACATTACACTGCCCTGCACTAAAACCATCAGAAACCAGCATATCCTTTGCTGCTAACAAATTACGATGTTTCTTATTTTTGTAAATAATTAATTTTATTAGTCAACCAAATGCCATAAACATTATTTAAAAAAAGCTTTTGAGGCTAACGTCTCTAGTCCTGCCTCATGTGAGAGTTTCGTTAACCGCCTCAAAGTTTTTGCCTTAAGTTACGCCTCGAAGCGACACACTGATACCCAATTTAGCCTTAGTAAACATTGGCCAGAAAATGAATGGTAAAACGAGTTTTTTCCAAAAAAAAAAAAATGACTTCCAATATAAAACATTTTAAGCTGAAACCAGCAGAGCCTTTGTAGAGAAGATGAGAGCTTTTAATGACACATACATGCACAAATAGGAACATAAACTCAGGATTCTGCATGTCTGATCAGCAAGCTAATAGTGACCCATACAAGCAAATGCATCTAAAACCTCACCGACTACAACAAAGTATACACCAAGCTTTCAAAATCAATGAAACATATAATGCGAAACTTCAAACACAGCTAAAATATCAAAATCATTCAGCAAAGTTCACATACAATAGATGAAAGGAATTCAAATCACATCAAGCTATAACGTTAACCAACTTGAATTATCAGTCCATCCAAACAAAACCCCGTAAAAACCACAGGTCTTTTTTCTGTAAAACTCTTACCTTAAATTCTTTGATATAAAAAAGCATTGCACAAGCATAGAGAGAAAGAACTAAAAAA
>CAIGRF010205937.1:2753-15463 GCA_903798235.1 Fraxinus ornus
GACATTTCCCAAGCGACCATTCTTGGAATTGCATCTGGGTATTTCTTAGAAAACTTCATTCCTATTGTTGGAATCACCTCGAATGCCCAAATCTATTGCAAAACAAACATATTATCTTACGACACAAATTTATATATAAGAAATAATACAAGTCAAGTGTATTGTTTGTTCATACCATTATAGCGAGTGGAAAGCCGTGCAACAAATACCGACAATGTGACTCTCCTTCAACATCCAAATTTTTCAATTTACCTCCCATTTCACGTTTGAATACATTCATCATGGTGTATTCAAATGAAAACTTTCCCCATGGATACTTCTCGAACCTATCCCGATCATCTACCAAGTCCAACCACCAGAAATCGATGAAGGTGTTTTCCTTCGTGGCCAACATGACGCATGCCAAGATTACGATCAATCCCAACTTATACTTATCGCGCTTTCTTTTCTTGCAACATACAAATGCATTGTAAGCATCTCCCTTCGTAATCTTCCCCACACTTTTCTTAAAATATTATTTCACGATCCGACATTTCGCCCCCAAAGTCTTACCAAAACAAATTCTTCCAATCCAAATCTTGCTCGTTTTTTCCTATCTTAAACCATACTTCTTCTTTTTTGTTGATCTTCATCTTTCGCAATAATAATTGATGTATAACCTGTGAAACCAGCTTTATATCCCTCAATCTAAGAAGAGATTCGAAGTAGCTCTTGCGGAGCTTTTTTGGTAATTTGTATCTAGTTTCTCATAAACATCTTGCACTACTTGCAGTCTACATCTTGAATCTTCTCCATTGCACTGCAAATTATAAAACATATACAAATTATAAAGGAATTCTGAACCTTATTGTATGAAATTTAGTTGATGTAAAATACAATTATAAACAATATATCACGAAAAACTTTGAAATTGGCTATTATACAGGGGACAACTTCACATGTGATTTGCATACATAACTCATCCCCCCTTCTACAGACATGAGCATGCTTTTACATCTTATTGAATCAATATGCTAGGATTGCTGCTATCTGATTGGGGCAGAATTGTTCCCCAAGAGACTTCTAATTTAATGTATGGTTAATTTAAAAATCCAACATAACGCTTCACATACCGAACAACAACTTTTTGTGCCTTCTGGATTGGCTGGACAAAGAACAATTTGTTAAATGTAAATTATTACAAGCATAGTTATAGGCTACATTAATTCGGCACTACAACAGCAATTAACTAAGTCTTAATTCACATATTTTAGGGGTTGGTTGCACGAATCCTTTTTCGCCACAACAGCTGAAAATTCTTAAGACAACAAAAAAGTTAATTTGACAAGAAACAACACGAACAGAGATCCATAATGAATATGGGTAAATTAGCAACAATAACCTCAACAACCTCATCAATTAGCAACGATAACCTCATCAATTGCAGCATCAAAACCTCCATCACGCATACCCTCAATTGGAAGAATTAATTCGAACTTATGGGTGTTATGGAACAATTGGATGCTTGCCCATTATGCTACTAACCTCAATTGATGTTCCCCTAACCGAATTAAACATTTTCAACGGCATAGATTCATCAATTTGGTCAATCTTGAATTGTTCACACAAAGATCTCGCAGCAACCACAAATTGATCGAGCCCTGGGTACAATCGGCAATGACCCATGCTTGGACAAGGTGCGCCAGGTAAGGGCGAAACAGGCCTAGGTGGTTCGCAACCTGAGTTCGTCCGGACGGAGGAATCGCTATTTTTTTGAAGCTGCTTCGCGACAGTCTCGTGGTGAAAACTCGTGCAGCTGGATGGATGATTGGAACAAATTGTGGCCTTGGTTAAGGTCTTCTGAGCATGGGCAATTGACCGATGTAGGTCCAACGTCATGGGTATGGCCGAAAGTTAAGATTCCGACAGAATGCAAATCTCTCATTGAACTCATATGCTTTTCACCCTCATTATATTTGATTAGGGAAAAGAATAACTCATTAACTCATTATTATAGACAAAATTCAATCTTTAAGAAAAAATAACACAAGAATTAAGAAAATAAGAGGCTTTTTGTAAGCTTTCGCAGGCTTACCTCAGGGAAATGGAGATAGAAACTGTGGTACAACTCTCGAAGGTGAGAAATGGCGATGGAGATAGACTTTGTAATACAACTCTTGAAGGTGAAATGGAGATGGAGATAGAGTGTGAGAAATGGAGACAAATAGGGTTTTAGATGACTGAAACTAATTTGGGGGAAGAATTGGGTCGGTTCATTTGAATTTGAAGGAGAAGTTTCATTTTACAATATAAGGGTAAATGAGTCTTTTGACAATTTTAAATAATTAAAATTACTTTTACTTTTATTAATTGTAGTCAAAGGCCAATTGAACAAAATGTTTGTGAGGAGTGGCTATTTGAACTCATTCCCCTAAAAAGTCCGCATCATCGACACACCATTGTTGTTTAGCTGCAATCGCGCTCTTGTGAATGGTTCAATGTGGGTCAAAGAAAATGGCATTGAAGCTGACTTCTCTCGGGTCGGTTCTTGGAGAAAATGGTATGAGTAGTTGAACTACCGTCACTGTTAAAGGAGGCTGATTTTCGCTTGTGGCCATCGCCTCTGCGCCTTGAGGTGGGCTACTTTGAGACGCTGGGGTCGAAGTCTTTGGAGGTTTCCACTAAGTTACGTTGGCGGGTAGCTGTGAAGTTCAAGTTGAGTCTCTTGTATGTTTTGACGGTTTTGATGTGAAGTTCCCCTAAAAACTGGGGATTTTTGCAGTAGGGGGAGTGGGGGAAGAAATTTAAGTTAAAGTCAAAAATTAATTTTAATCACGTGAAACCAATAACTTTTCAACCATATATATTTCATCAACGTTTATCAAAATTGATTAAAAATTTAATATTAATCCTCACTAAACAAGGGATGAGTCTAAGAATGTAGGATTTGAGGTAATTTTTCCTACTAAAATATGGGTGCTGAAAATATGATAATCTATTAGAGAAATCGGAATTTTTTTTTTAAAAAAAATAAGGCTTGATTTTTCATTTTCGAAAGATGCAACCAGGTCCCAGTCTAATTATCTCAATTGAATTTGTATTTTAAATTACGGCTTATTAGTACAAAATGTCCTTACGTTTGACAGTTAGTGTGCAAAACGTCCCAACGTTTCATTTTTTTGCATTTTCGCCCCTATTTCAACGTTTCAGTGTGGAAAACATCTCTTTCACTATTTTTCAGTGTAAAATGACCAAAATACCCCCGATTTTAAATAAAACAAATAAAATAAAAATAAAAATAAAAAATAAATTGTAATTATATTCCCAAACTTTTTAAAAAGTGCAAGTGAGTCCAAAAGTCTTATTAAAATGCTAAAGCACAAAACGTCCCTACGTTTGACACTTATTGCGTAAAACGTCCTTACGTTTCATTTCTTTTTACATTTTCGTCCTTATTTCAACGTTTCATTGTGGAAAACGCCATTTTCACTATTTTCAATGTAAAATGATCAATATACCCTCATATTTAAATAAAACAAAAATAAAATAAAAATAAAAATAAATTACAATTGTGCTCCCAAACTTTTTAAAAAGTGCAAATGAGTTCAAAAATCTTATTAAAACATTCAAACCATCAGTCTTTTCCTCCTCCCTCAGCATTATCCTTTCTCCACTACCTAAACCATCAGACCCTACCATTCAAACCGTTAATGATGGCCACAACTATCATTAACGGTTTGATGGTTTAGGTAGTGGAGAGAGGATAATGCTGAGGGAGGAGGAAAAGACTGATGGTTTGAATGTTTTAATAAGATTTTTGAACTCATTTGCACTTTTTAAAAAGTTTGGGAGCACAATTGTAATTTATTTTTATTTTTATTTTTATTTAAATATGAGGGTATATTGGTCATTTTACATTGAAAAATAGTGAAAATAGCGTTTTCCACAATGAAACGTTGAAATAAGGACGAAAATGTAAAAAGAAATGAAACGTAAGGACGTTTTACGCAATAAGTGTCAAACGTAGGGATGTTTTGTGCTATTAAGCAAGTACAAACATGTTTGAAACGTAGGGACGTTTTTCGCATTAAGTGTCAAACGTAGGGACGTTTTGTGCTTAAGCATTTTAATAAGACTTTTGGACTCACTTGCACTTTTTAAAAAGTTTGGGAATATAATTACAATTTTATTTTTATTTTTATTTTTATTTTATTTGTTTTATTTAAAATCGAGGGTATTTTGGTCATTTTACACTGAAAAATAGTGAAAAAGATGTTTTCCACACTGAAACGTTGAAATAGGGGCGAAAATGCAAAAAAATAAAACGTTGGGACGTTTTGCACACTAACTGTCAAACGTAGGGACGTTTTGTACTAATAAGCCTTTAAATTACTATGGATTCGTGGAGAATGATTCAATTCAGGAGTGAGAAAGAATGCATTTTAGGAAGGATTAACTAATTTTTATATATATCCAAACATATTTTAAATGCTGCTCTTCTTTTCTTTTTAGTAAACAACATACATTTTGGAAAGTAATTTTCCTTTATTATCAAATAGATAACGTATTCTATCAATAAAAAAAATCATTCATATAAAATTACTCAAAATAAATTTTTAAGCATAATAAAAGTCACTTTATCAAATATAATTTTAAAGTTACTTTATTTTTACAAACCAAATTTACTTTTTCATAAAAGCACAAGGCTTTCGTATAAAGAGAGTATTATAATGATGAATAAAGCCACTTGTTCAAGTTAAAAAACAAATACAATACAAACAGACTGACTGACTTGGCAGTGTATGTGTGAGTTTTTTTTTTTTTCAAAGCGATCAATTATATATGGACACGTGTCTCTTCTATTTTTGAATATGTCCTTAAATTTGTTATAAGGATGGACCCCTACTTTTCCCTAACAGAAGCTAGTACCTTTGACAGTTCCTTAATGACAGCCGTTCCACAAAAGCTAGAAAGTAGAAAAAGTGGCTAATGGTCACAAGATTTAAGGCACTTTCTTTTGAAATAAATAAGTCTATAATGACCACATTATGAAACCCACGTCCCCATTAACAGCTCAACTGTCCCTTAACTGCCAGCTTCTAATCCTACTCTACCCTTCACTCCATAATTCATCTTCACTTTTTCCCTAGCAATCTCACAAAATTCAAACACAATAAGTTAAGATTCCTCGATAAAATGAAGTGGGGGAGAAAGAAATCTGCATCTTTAATCAGTCGCGTTTTTAGCATTTCTTGGCTCTCCAAATTGAGGGAAAAAAGTGCCAAGTCTGAGCCTACTTCAGCAAAGATGAAGCAGAAGGGGAAATGGGATCTGCCATCTCCGAGTTCATTAGCACCTGCTAGTTGCAAACAAGGTAGCTTCTGTAGCAGCACGGATTACGACAGTCATTGGAGGCTTTCTTCGTGTGGTGAAGAACGAATCCAAGGTAGGATGAGCACAGGTGGAATTAATTGTCTTCTGTATGATTCTGATGATGAGATTAAATTCCCAATAAAAGGAATTCAGAGCTTCGACGACACAGTTCTGGACATAAAGAGAATGAAAGAAAAGCATCAGGTGAGAATTCTAAATGGGGAAACAGAAATCATAACACCAAGTAGAAAACCTGAGGACGATCGAAATTCAAAAGGATCAAGTAGAAGGATTTTGAAAGAGAAACTAGCAGAACTAAAAAGAGAGACTGATAAAAAAGAAGAAAAATCATCCACATTAGTAGAGAAAGATATACTTGGAATAGAACCAGAAATTGTTATCCAGGAGAAAGAAAAGAATTGTCACAATTCTACAGGTTCTAATGCAAGAAGACGGCACAGATTCTCTTCCTCCAACTCCAATCTAAGCGCAATTCAGGAAAATTGCGACTTTTGGGCTCCGAATTTGGATGAATGTAATGCAACTTCAGAAAAGAAATCAAGTTCAGAATGCAAAATCAGAACTCTTCAAGAAATGAAGAAAGCAAGAACGAAGTTAAAAATGAAGACAAAGGAGAAAACTGTTGCGGTTGAGGACAAAACGCTCTTTGATAGCTTTGCTGTGGTGAAGAGTTCATTTGATCCACGCAAGGACTTCAGAGATTCAATGGTGGAGATGATCACAGAGAAAGGAATCAGAAGGCCTGAAGAGCTTGAAGAACTCCTGACTTGTTATCTGACATTGAATCGTGATGAATACCATGATCTCATAATCAAGGTCTTCAGGCAGGTATGGTTCGATCTGAACCCAATGTATATAGATCCTGCAATACGCAATGATCACTGTTTTGGTGATTATTAACTCAACAGTTAAGTACCAGAGATCTTGTTATGGATTGTAAATACTTCTTTGGGTATCCGTACAGAATTGATCTGTTCAGAAGAAGCATAATGCATATTGTTGTGCAAAAAGATCATTTCCTTGAGTTGTTGATGTCTCCTATGTTTGGGACATTTTCTATTTCTGTGCATGTTAAAAAATACAGACTTCTTTTTATTTTAAACAGAAAAGAAACTATGAATAACAGAAATGATTTTCGTATGAAAAAAAAGATTAATTCCAGACAAGAATGCAGAAAAAAGCCAGAGACTTTGTGTGGTATTTATCTATTCAATCATTATCATGTGTGTATTGAACAGTGAAAAGTACCTGAATTTAACACCATAATATGCACAGAAATGGTAAACTCAGCAAATGAAATCCCTATATATCGAAAAGTGCAACCAACAAAAAGAGTAGCACCCAACCTACTATATCAAGTTCTCTCAGCTGGAGTAAGATGGCCAAAGTTACTAACACTTCTCATATTCCACCAGTGTTTCCCATGATCAACTACTTTGTTTTCGTTTTTGCTGTCGTCCGTATCTTTCCTTTCTGACTGAAATTCAGACTCATCATTTGAACCAGGATTTTCAGTAAGAAATTGTTCCCAGAATACATCATTGACACCCGCTCGCATATTGGTAGCCATCCCAACAGGCTGTTCTCCCAAGGAAGGTTGCACGTCAGGAATAATGGCAGCGTCAGGCTCAGAATTCATGTCAATCCAACAGGTCTTAGATTCAATATCAAAATTTAGTCGTGTGGAAGAAATAGTGAGGCTATCTGCACAAACTGCAGATTCATCCAACTCCAGTGATGTATTACGATGCACTAAACCTTCATCAATGTCAAGTACTATGTTCTCCCATAGTCTTAAAGAAGACTCCAGCTTCTCTGACAATTCTTTGATGAAATTCAAAATTGAAGTCATATTTATATTTTCTCTTGAGGAATTTTGAGAAGATTCCATATAATTATCTTCCTTGCTGGTTTCATTATACATGCAACTGGTACCAGGAGATCTTCTCTTTCTATCATGAATCTCCCTTTGCAGAGTGAGGTTCAAAGTAACAGCTGGTTGGTCCAATGTTAGAGCCAGCGAGGACAACATATTTTTATGACTTTGTTCTACATGTTGCAAACGTTCTGTCAAACCCTGCATTTGTAATTCAAGTGCATCTCGATCCTGTTTATGTCTCTGTACTTCCAAATGAAGCGATTCTTTATCATGTTTTAGCCTCTCAATATCATCCTTATAACCTTCCCTCTCTGATTCAGTTAAAGGGGGTAAAGAAGCCAGATTTACCGTGGAATGATTGTGAACAGGCTTGCGTCTACGAATGTTCTTCAAAAGGTGGGGCTGACCTCTAACAAAATCCTCATTTGCAAATTCCCATTGTTCAGGATCAATTTTCCTAAAACCCTGGTAAACAAAAAGAGGCAAACATATAAAACATCAATATATAACTAGAGAATGTAAATACATATTTAATATATGTTAAACTCATTAACAAAGAAGAAAATGCTTTACATATGTATTGAGCTGCCTAATAAAGCTGGAGAAGTTGTTGTGCTTGAAGAATTTGGGCAGAAGAACCCTTGCAAATTCTGGAGGATTCCAAACAATGAAGCTTTTATTGCTCTGACTCCAGGACACAACAGAGTCCGAGGAAAGATCATCAACCATCTCATAGGTCTTTTCAAGAAAAGGAGGCAATGAATATGATGGAGCTTCATCCATCATAAATTGATCCAACTATCCAATCAGCAGATATCAACAGGGAAGAAACCAAAATCACTAGCCTAAAACAACCCAAATTATCAAATTAAGCTCCACAATTCACCACCTCAAAATCCTTTTAAATTTAACCAGTATCAACATTTTTGCATTCTTATCATTCCAATACAAACAAAACCTACAATCAATTCCAGACACACAAAAGAAGAAGTTGTTACATTAACTTGAACAGATTTCCTTCTTTTCTCCACTCTCTTTCAAATTCAACAAGTTATCAATTACTTTGAAATATCCATGTAAATACCCCAGAATTCTTCCATCTCAATTCCTCTTAAATATCAATAAACCCCAAATCTTTTTACAATCCAAATTTCAACCCAAATGGATAAGAAAGCTAATCCAACGCCTCACAGCATTAATTCCCTGCATTTATATCCAAAGCATAATAAAAATCAAAATAGATATAAAGAAAGGAAATTCACGAATTGCATATCAAAGTCGTTAGAGCGTCAACTGTCTAAATACATATAAAGAAAGGAAATTCACGAATTGCATATCAAAGTCGTTAGAGCGTCAACTGTCTTAATACATATAAAGAAAGGAAATTCACGAATTGCATATCAAAGTCGTTAGAGCGTCAACTGTCTTGGTCGTCAAGCAAAACATCAAATGTAACATAACCAAATTCATATCCACAAAGACCACACACGCATATTGCAGACATGAATTTCTTGGAGGTTTTTATTACCCGGGAGAGGAAGAAGAAGAAGAATCCGTCACAGGAATAATTCTCAAAAGGCTCAACGGTCCGTTGGTTTGTTGGGACTTTTGGTTTTATATATTACTGCAATCAATGTAAAATCCACATTTCGAGGTGGAGAGAGGCTGGGGTTTTCTAGGGTTTTGACATTTTTCAATTATTGTGGTTGGCTTGGGGCAAACAAATCCTATCCTATACACCCACAAAGTAAGTTGATTGCAAATATGCCCTTGAGCTTTTATAAGTGATAAACATATCCAGGATATTTCCCAAATTGCTTTACATCTTGCTTGACACCCCCTATGAGACACAGTTTAGGCAATAGTGTGAAAGATTGTTGGGAAGTCAAAAGGATATGATGGTGTCACGTAAAAAAATGTCAACAAAGATTTAAACATTAATGTACATATAACATGATTGATAAATAAAAACCTTATTTGAGCTAATAAAATGTGGTGATACTAACATCTTAGTATCATTACATTATTGTTGTTAGCATATACATTATATTATTGCTATCAAGTACGCATGACATATCATTGCTAGCATATCGCAACACTATTTTTGCTATTGTCAGTATGTATGTCACGTCATCTATATTATAATTTTATTATCAACAGCATGTTACTTGCTTTATTATAGCACTATTATTACACTAAATTGTGTAAGCATGTGACTTTTTATGCTACATGATAGGTTCTCTACATATTATATATTGAATAAATTTGATTTGTTATCATTTACTTTATCGTTATGAGCATGTAGAGGGGTCAACTAGGCCCCAATCATTTGTATATATGCAATGAATATATTGTATTGTATTTCATGTTGGTTTAGTCTATATTATAGAAAATATGTTATCGAAATCTCGGTAAATCATGTCGATTTATATTTTCGAGGTAATTCGTAAGTCCTCATCTATTTAGGACATGTGCACATTTCTGAGCTAGTTCGTAAGTCCTCACTTATTGTAATTGCTTACATTTTCAAGGCAATCTATAGTACCTCGCATACTTGATAGCTTATATATCGAAGTCTGATCCACACATTAATGTACAACTCAGACTTATGGGACCTTTTTATCAATCGACGGCCTTTGTCTTTTATGGTGTGTTTGAGTGTGCAAGTGATATTTAAATGGAGAGATGATATGAATCTATTAGTGATTTTTGAAGTCAACAAAATGTATTAACACAATAAAATAAATAAATAGAAAATATAATATTGAGCAATATATAATTCACACACTTCTCTTGAGTAATTATTAGTAATGGTAATGGGTCGAGCCGCATGGTTTGGTCCATGTATCTACGAAAGCTTGACTCGTGCTCAAGGGTCGAGCTCAGGAGCTCACAAGTCGAGTTGAGTCCACGAGCTCGAGTTTTTTTTAGATACTAAACAATGTTTGGTCACTTTTTTGACGAGCTAGTGGGCTCCTACGGCCCACGATCCACTCGCAAGCTCGACAAGCCGAACTGTTCGGTTGGTGCTCTAGCTCATCTCGAAACGAGCCCTAACTGTCCATGGGCCGAGCTTTGACAAGCTATTCGACCCTTTGACACTTCTAGTAATTATGTTAAATCCAATATTTCTTTACGTATTTGATAGAATTCAAAGGTAACGTTAAAAGGAATACATACTATATTGTTATGGTTGAGTTTTATAGATTGGACATAAAGTTGTGCACATTTTTTAGTTAGTTGATTTTGACGCCCCACGTAATTGCGGATGAACATATCTTGAGGTTCAATGCAATTATAAAATTAACTTTAATTTTGATTTTCATTGATTTATTTTTTGTGAAATTGGTACTTTGTTGGAATTCTTTTATTCATTATTATTGCGATGCGGAAAAAGAAATTGGGAGAATTTTTTTATTGCTTAATAGCAGAAAACCCCCTATATACTTGACGATATACGATATACACCCTGCTTATTGGAAATTGCAAAAAAATGTCCTTATTTGAAACATTTTGTTTGAAATACCCCATGTCGTCAAAATCCATTAGTTTTAACCATTAAAAATAGTATAGTTGCAATACCAATTTTTTTTTTGGTAGGTTATACTCAATTTTTTTTACACGTGTCACCCACAATTCCAAACTTTTAAAATTTTGTTTTTCTTTCCCACCCACCCATCTCATCTTCTTTACTTCATCTTCTTTCCCATCTTCCCCACCTGTCCAAGGGATTTCACAATGGCACCAAACCCATGTAGCATAACATTAGCATTGTCACTTGTTTGCTCCTGAAATGCATAGAGAATTACATCAATTAATAGCTCTTCCAAGCGAGCATCGATATCAGATCCCCCCAAATTTGCAACCACTTTCTTAATTGTCTTCATGACCATCCTTCTATATGGTTCACTTTCATCTTTGAAGTCTTCAACGATTCTTCCTACAATGGGCTTGTTTGAGCCCCATTTTTTGGTATAGAATGCATTTTGAGATAGTAGATTGATTCAGAATGTATGGTTAAAAATGAAAAAAAAATATGGGTTGCGTGTAATGTTATTTTATTGGAGAATGGGTGATTGAAAAGAAGAAAAAGAAAAATGTATTTTGAAAAAAATAGGGATTGAACAAGGGTTATATCAGCAACACCAACCTGTTTGTTCTACTATAGTCTCAACAAGCTGCCTATAATTTCTCTTATCCAAAGCCATCCTCCTTGCCTAGAAATTACGGAAGAACTCTGGAAGAATGTCATTTTGGATATAATCTGCCTCTACACCTTCAGTACTATCACACTGCTTTACCACTTTCAGCACAATTTTCTTCATTTCTTCATCTAGAGATTGAAACTCGCGAATCAAAATAATCATAACTTCCTTGGTGTAGTAGATGACATATATTGCATCCATATGATAGTACCAAACCATTTTGCGCTAGGAACCTCAGTATTAAAAAATAAACAGTAACCGACTATTATCTCTTTTAAGAGAGAGCAGATTAATGAAGGAGCTGGGTTGAAGGAACTCGTAATCGTTGGAGTGTTTATTCACATTGGTCATTGAAGATGGGGAGGGTGTAGTGTGGTGGACAATTGGCGGAGGTGGGGAAGAAGATGAAGTGGGTGTTGGGGGGGCATTGTTGGGGGACATATTATATAAAAAAAATTGGGAATAATAAATAAAATTTTGGGTATTGCAATGCAATTATTTCTTTTTAATTTTGACATATTTTACTGTTTTTAATGATTAAACTAGCAGATCTTGACGGCAGGAGGTATTTGAATAAAAAGTTTCAAACATGGACTATTTTTACAATTTTCAATAGATAGTGGATATATCGTACATAGTCAAGTATGTATGGAGTTTTCTGCTATTAAACATTTTTTTATTTGGTAATCTATTGAGAGAAAAATCTATAGGTGTGTTTCCATGTAGCACAATCTAATATTTATATCCAATGCTAATTCAAATAAAAAATGATTAATAGCAGAAAATTCTCTAAAGGCATTTCCATTTGCGATATACCATCCTACCTATTGAAAATCGTAGTAAATTCTCTATTTAAAATCTCTTGTGCGAAAAACACCCAAGCCGTCAAAATCCATCAGATTTACCGTTAAAAGTAGTAAAAAAAATGTCAAAATTAAAAATGAATAATTGTAATTTCAGAACCCAAATTTTTTATTTTTATTTTTTACAAATTAAATCCAATTTTTTTGATATGTGCTTCCCACTATCCCAAATCTTTAAATACAGACAAAAAGCACAGAACTAGAAAATTCTAGTCCCTTGGAGTGCAAGGCCTACATCTAAATCTAAATACATACAAAAAGCGGAAATTTAGTTCTCGTACAATATATTGATCACGTTAAAAATTTATTAGAAGTCGAGATTTGGTAAATTTATACACTTTTAGACAAACTAGTCTTGGCCCATGTAATGCATGGGCTGTCTTATTTGTG
>CAIGRF010205964.1:9147-19433 GCA_903798235.1 Fraxinus ornus
GGTTGAAATAAAGAAAAAGAAAAAAAATGAGAATGATAATTGGTGTCAAACAGGGTCTAAATAATAAGGGATTACTTGCACACTTTCAGCTGAAAATGAAATGAAATGTCAGAGGATATTTTTTTATTAAGACTAATCAAAACTTCTATAAATCATGTGGAAATGAAGGGAACATAGATAAACTATTAAGTTAGATCAACATTTATATTCAACACAAAAAGGTAAAGACCATTTTTTTTTTCACATATCGAGGTTTAAAACGATTAGTCTAAATAGAAAGTTAGATGTACTAATTAAGGTGAGTCGAGTGTTATATTTGTGTATTGTGAACACGCCAAAAAATAAAAATAGACAAGTATGCACACTTACTTCTTACAAGTATTAATTTCATTCATCTTAGGTGTAATCAACATTACTTTCAATCACTATGGGCATGTTTGTCTCCCATTTTGGGAGAAGAAATAAAGTTTAGAATATTATTTTTTTAGATAATGTGATTGAGAAGTAAAGTAATTTTATTGATTTGTGTGTAGAATATTTTATTGAGTGAATATGTGGTGTAGATTGTTTACTGTAGCAAACAATGTTTGAAAAAATAAACGATAAACAGGGGCTATATTCGATCCCCTCATAAAAAAATTAAAAAAAAATTTGATCAGAGAATGTAATAAATAAAACTTTTAACTTATTTTTCTTTTTTATTTTAATACTGTCATGTTCTATACGATCTTCTTGCAAAAAATGAAATTATCTTTTTTCAAAAATTAAACCAAAAAAATTCTACACAACTGAATGTAGGAGAATAATTAAAAATAAACAAAAAATAAGTAAGAGTACCAAAACATACATTTGTATTGGTTAAAACTTAAAAAGGGTGACCAAGGGCAGCATTGTAATAAAACTGAAAAGCCAGGTGCAATTTTGTGGGGAAATATTTAAGATCCGAAACCAGGGTTAGTTGCAACTAACTGTAGTGAAGTTCTTACTTCGTTTTTATCCTCTTCTTCTTGCACATTTTCCACCTCATTTTCATTTATTTTCTCAAAATTACTCAACAACTTTAACTAGTTGTACTCTGCTCTTTAATATGTGTACCATTTGCGTTAATCTGTATATATCTCCCCTCTCCTCTTCGCTGTCTTTCTCTCCCTTTATCTCTGTGTACACATTTCCTCTCTCTGAACCAATTCTCATCCTCATCTCTCTCTAGAAGAACCAACAATTGCGTAGACAGTTCGTTTGTTGCAACTTTTCTCTCCCTAAAAAAAAGTTTGCCGGTGCAGACGTCAGCAGCTTATTCCGATCGCCGGTCTCTTTTCAGGTTGGTTTTCTTTTCTTTTTTTTTTTCACTGAAATTTTTGTTAATTTCTTAAAATAATACGAGAAAAGAGACTGATAGAATAGGCGCAATATGTTGTTCGTGTTTCCTTTTCAATTTTTTTAGTAATTGAAATGGAATATTGAAGTGAGGTTTTCTTTTTTCATGATTATTGAACTTTTTTCTTGTGTAATAAAAGGAGTTTGCTGGTTTTTGTTTCCGGATAAAAAGTTGAGGATTAATTAGTGATCTTTCTCATCTCTTGCTAAGGTAGACTCTCTAAAGTAATTTGGACGTTTTTATGACCTCTGTTGTTAAACCAGTAAATTCTATGAATCTATGATGTTACGTGTATCTATGGTTTTATATTGAGTTCTAGGGAAGTGGTCCGTTTTTAAGACTTCATTGTGGCAATTTGCAAGTAAAATCTTTTTGCTGTCACAGGTTCCACGTACAGCTGTCTTGATTGTTATTACTTTTCGTAATTAATGCTCTAACAAGAAATTAACTTCTTTTTGAAGAAGAGAAAATGAAAATCCTCTGAGATGATGATCTGTTAACAACTTGAGTGTGAGGCAAAGAAGAAAAACAAGGATCTGTTAACAACATAACAATATTATCCATAGAAAATAAAATAACTTTGATATGAATAAAAATATATACTCTCCCCTTAAATTCTCTGTTCTTTTCTCCCTTCCGTCCGTCTAATTCTCAATTCTCTTTTACATCCTACCTTTCTCTTCCTCTCTCCCCTTTCCCCTTTCCCCTTCTCCTATAACTATTTGATTGCATCCTACGTTAGAAAGCTTTGGAAGCTTTGTTTACTCTATAACCAAATCTCTGGTCAATTATAGAAGAGTACAAGCACTCTCGTTCTTATTACGACATAGTCTGCTTGTAAGAGAACTAAATAGATATCGAAATAGACTTATCCTTTCTGGAATTATCAAAACATTCTGATCCAACCTAAGGCTTCTAAATTTTTGTGTAAGTTGAGTGTTGCGTTTGATTGAAATGGAATCTGGCAGAACAAAGTGTTGGGATGCCATTTCGAGTTATGACAAGCAAACATAGTGTTCCTAGTAATTTTGCCCTCCTTACTGCTGTGTTCGCTTTTAAGGGTGATTACCATACAAAACAGGATAATGCTTTGGTTGAGAGCATCAGAGCTGAATATTCAATAGAGCGTTGTCCTTTTTGTCGGAGCATGCCAAAGGACATGGTCTGCGTTGCAGTCAGTTGTGCCCTTATCTGATCTACTTCTGATAATTTGAGGTCTTCGCTCACCTGAAAACATGAAAGTTCATTTTCTTGGCTTGGCTAATGTCACGTTAAATTTTGTTATAAAATGTAATTTTACAAGTGTTTTGCTTGCATTCTCCAAGCTTGCTTTTATATCTAGATCACCACATCTTTTCTTCTTTCTTTTTTGCTTTTTGAAAGTCTCTTAGTTTAATTGTACTTTATGATTAGCTTGGATGATTTTCCAGGAAGAATATGCAATGCCTGTTGGAACATTGCAAGAGTGATTGTGAAGTGTATTTCCTCTTCTTTTGTGCAGGCTTGTGAACATATTTATTATAGCATAGTTTGTGCAAATAATTATCCCAGACGTGCAGTTTCCAAGAAACTAGTAATTCTATTAACAGTCATGGGATCAAGGTCATGTGGAAACTTTTTGGACTTGGCTGCTGGAGAATTACTAGATATCCCCCAAACTCCTAGAGCTCTTCCGAGAGTGATGACTATTCCTGGAATCATATCTGATATTAATGCGGGTGGTGACGGAAATTCAGATAGCATGTCATCTATTTGCCGAGAACGAAAGATTGTAGTGGCAAATATGTTACCTTTGCACGCTCAAAGAGATAGTGAAACTGCTAAATGGTGCTTTAGTTTGGATGAGGATGCACTTCTGTTACAATTGAAGGATGGGTTTCCACCTGAGACCGAGGTTATATATGTAGGATCTCTCAAAGTTGAGATACAAGCTAGTGAACAGGAAGAAATTTCACAGAAACTTCTGGATGACTTCAAATGTGTACCCACTTTTCTGCCTCATGATATCCAGAAAAAGTTTTATCATGGTTTCTGCAAGCAACATCTTTGGCCTCTTTTCCATTACATGCTACCGATGTGCCCAGACCATGGAGATCGGTTTGATCGGCAGCTTTGGCAGGCCTATGTTCATGCAAATAAAATATTTGCTGATAAAGTCATGGAAATCGTTAATCCTGAAGATGATTTTATCTGGATTCATGATTACCACCTCATGGTGCTCCCTACATTTCTAAGGAAGTCTTATAATCGAGTCAAGCTTGGATTTTTTCTTCACAGCCCATTTCCATCATCAGAGATATACAGAACTCTTCCTGTTAGGGACGAAATCCTGAAAGGTTTATTAAATTGTGATTTAATTGGTTTCCACACATTTGATTATGCTCGTCACTTCCTATCCTGCTGTAGTAGAATGTTGGGCTTGGACTATGAATCTAAAAGAGGGCACATTGGACTTGATTACTTCGGCCGCACAGTGTACATTAAAATTCTGCCAGTAGGTATTCACATGGGCAGACTAGAATCTGTATTAAATCTTCCTTCTACGTGCGATAGAGTCAAAGAGATTCGGGAACAGTTCAAGGACAAGAAATTAATTCTTGGTATTGACGATATGGACATTTTTAAAGGTATCAGTCTGAAATTGCTAGCCTTTGAACAGCTCTTGCAGCAGCATCAGGAGTTGCTGGGAAAACTAGTGTTGGTTCAAATAGTGAATCCTGCAAGGAGCATAGGAAAAGATGTTCAGGAAGCAAAGAAGGAAGCATATTCTACTGCAAAAAGAATTAATGAAGTTTTTGGCTGCCCTGATTACGAACCTGCGATATTAATTGATCGACCTGTTCCTCGCTATGAGAAAACTGCATACTATGCTATGGCAGAATGTTGTATTGTGAATGCAGTTAGAGACGGAATGAACTTGGTTCCTTATAAGTATATAGTGTGCAGGCAAGGATCGTCTCTCATGGATGAAACCATAGGTGTCAGTATGGATTCTCCTCGGACTAGCATGCTAGTTGTGTCGGAGTTCATTGGTTGTTCTCCATCTTTAAGTGGAGCGATTAGAGTAAACCCGTGGGATATTGACTCTGTTGCTGAGGCCATATATCTGGCCATCGCCATGCCTGATACAGAAAAGCAACTTCGTCATGAGAAACACTATCGCTATGTTAGTTCTCACGATGTTGCTTATTGGGCTCGCAGCTTTATGCAAGATTTGGAGAGGGCATGCAAGGATCATTATGATAAGCGATGTTGGGGCATTGGTCTGGGCCTGGGTTTCAGAGTCATATCACTTTCCCCAAGTTTTAGAAAGTTACGTATTGATCACATTGTCTCAGCGTATACAAAAACAAACAGAAGGGCAATCTTCCTGGACTACGATGGTACTATTGTATCTCATTCCTCCATTGTTAGATCTCCCAGTCCTGAAGTAATTACTGCACTCAATACTCTGTGCAATGATCCTAAAAACACAGTGTTCATTGTTAGCGGGAGAGGAAGAACTACCTTAAGCGATTGGCTTGAACCATGTGAGAGACTGGGTTTAGCTGCCGAACATGGGTACTTTATAAGGTGCGAATAAATTTTTAATGTTCTGCTAGCGTTATCTCTTTTGTAGTATGTCTTTTAAACTTTTAAACCGAGATCTTTGTTGTCCATAAATACAGGTGGAATAGAAGTTCTGATTGGGCACTGTTAGCAGCAGATCTTGAATGGAAAGAAATTGTGGAACCCATTATGAAAGTGTATACAGAGGCAACAGATGGATCCTATATGGAAATTAAAGATAGTGCATTGGTTTGGCACCATCAGGATGCAGACCCCGACTTCGGCTCCTGCCAAGCCAAAGAATTAGTAGTTCATTTGGAAAATGTACTTGCAAATGAACCTGCAGTTGTTCGGAGGGGACAGCATATTGTAGAAGTAAAACCACAGGTATGATCTCTCCCACCCCCACCCTTCTCGCTCATATTTTGACCAATTTAAGGTGAAAGTGGGATTGCTCCCTCTGGAAAACCCCTTACATTATATGTGATATATTGACAATTTTTTATGCATATGGATATGATGATCAAGTTGATTCCATAATTATCTTTCCGAGATGAGTAATGCTATTCAACACCAGTTCATGTGGCAACTGCATGACATTAAATGATAGATTCACTTAAATGCAATGTTACGTAATTCATTCATTTAATTGAACTTATTATTAAGTGTTGCCACATAAACTAATAAACTTCTAGCACTATTGATGCTAGATAGCAATATCTCCCGAGATATATGGTGAATTGTTTTCATATATCGCAATGTCTTAGTGACTGGAAGAAGTTTATTTATTATTATTATTATTATTATTATTATGCATTTTGATGTGCAGGGAGTGACAAAAGGGTTGGTTGCAGAGAAGGTCCTGTCAACAATGGTCAATGATGGATCGCCACCTGATTTTGTGATGTGCATTGGTGATGATAGATCGGATGAAGATATGTTTGAACGCATATTGAGCACCGTTACTAGTTCATCCTTACCTGCCAGTCCAGAAATCTTTGCTTGCACTGTTGGACAAAAGCCAAGCAAGGCTAAATATTATCTTGATGACTCGACTGATGTTGTGAGGCTGCTTCAAGGTCTCGCAAATGCTTCTAGTCCAAAACCACGACATAGTGCGATCTTCCAGGTTACATTTGATAGCGGCTTTTAATAAATGCAAAAAAATTATTGGGTGTGATATATTCTGCTTTTCACGGGAATTTTTCTTACTGACCACGAAAAAGTTGTACCCATCGAGCTTAACTTCAAACGTTGCGTGACTTTTTGCAGCCATGCCACTGTGGGGTCTGGGTGTGAGATTTTGAGTATAGAAATCATATTTTGGCTAACATATTTTACAGTATAGTTTTGGAGATGTTATAATGGCTTGCCCTCGTTGATTAAAGGGCACCATCGTTTTGTATAGTGAACATTTCTCCTCCTAATGCAATACCCGGTTTGATTTATAGTTTTGGTTGATATGTTCCTATGGTCATGGTTGTACCAAATTTTCATCCCGAGGATTCAAGTTATAGACTTTGTTTGCTCATGGAAATTGTGACCTTTCGGGGGAGAATTAACGATGGCATCAAAATGCTAGTAGATCCAACAGTTCTTAATAGACTAATTTATGTGAGGGCTATGGAACAAATAATTATTCTAGGTGTTGACGCTGTTTATTTTAATTCTGAACCAGGAAAAAGGTAGTGTTCAGTTTTCACCTATAGCATTTATGTGCAGGCTGCGTTGAATAGCTTCAGTACACGACGGGACTATAAGATAGGATCTAAACAAAACTTTAAGACACAAATGGGTAAATAGTATATAAAGTCTCCACATTTCAGTCTTATTGAGGAAACGAACATATTTTTCATTTTTTGTCATTTCACTCTTATTTTTACATTTCATTGTGCAAAAGATCATTTTCATAAATTTTCTCAATTAAAAATTGTAAAATGACGAATGTATCATTCTCTTTAAATAAAAAGAAAAAGAAAAATTAATTACAATCATAGTCCCAAAATTTTTTAAGAAGCGCAAATGAGTCCCCAAATAAATTATAAAAAGGGTCATTAGTACATAATGTTCATATTAATCATTATTATAGCAAAAAACATACATACCTTTTTTTTTTTTTTTGGCATTTTCACTCTTAATTACCCATTTGATTGCACAAATCATTATTTCTATTCATTTTCATCTAATTTCTCAATAAAGAGGTGTGAAATAATGAATATACTCTCCTATTTTTAAAAAAACAAATTTAATTTCTAATTTTTAATAATTTATTTAGGTTTCGTTTGCACTTTTTAATTTTTTTTTAAATTTAATTGGGACTCGTCTGCACTTTCTTTTTATTAAAAAAAAAACTAATTTCTAATTTTTTAATAATTTATTTGGGACTCATTTGCACTTTTTTTTTCTTTTTTTAAAAAAATGATTTAATTTCCAACTTTTTTATAATTTATTTGGGATTCGTTAAAAAAAAACTGGACGTTGTAATTAATGTTTTAGTTTTTTTATTTAAATATGAGGATATATTTATCATTCCACATCTATTTATTGAGAAATTGAAAGAAAATGGAGAGATGATGGTTTGCACAATCAAATGTGTAATTTAGGCTGAAAAATGTGAAAAAAAAATAGAAGAAGAAAGATATTAACATTTTTCACAATAATAGTAAAGGTAAGGATATTATGTGCTAATTGCCTTTTTAATAATTTATTTGAGATTCATTTACGCTTTTTTAAAAAATTTGGACTGTTTGCAATTAATATTTTATCCTTTTTATTTTTTATTTATTTAAAGATAAGATATATTCATCATTTCACAATTTTTAATTGAGAAAATTGATGAAAAAGAACTTTTGCTCAATGAAAGGTGGAAATAAGGGTGAAAATGTCAAAAAATGGAAGTTAATGACATTTTCCACAATAGTAGTGATAGGTGGGGACGTTATGTGCTAACTACCCGATACAAATTAGAGGGGAAAACACGTATCTAATGAACAATTATTTGGAAATGAAACGAAAAATTCTTCATGTAATATTTCTACCATGTCAACGTTGACAATTACATTATTATCGTGTCTGCTTATTAACAATGAATACATTTCAACAACCATTGTCACCAAAAGACAATTGCACGACTGTTTCTGAGATTAATAATAACATTTTCCAACGTGCAATCTGGATTTTCAACCCGGGGGTTGCGCGTAAGCATAGTCGCATCATGCTTATATACACTCCGACAGCCTAACTTGGAATGAGCGACATAATTTTTTATTTTCAGTTTCGTTTATTATTATTATTTTGCATTAAACTTCAAATTCAATTATCTCTTCAATGGTATATTATTTGCTCCACGTGTAGATTCATCGTTTTGCTTCTTTTGTTTTGTTGTTCCAACTTTCTTCTACGTTAATCATGGGTTTTTATCGTACGAAAATCAAATGCAAGCAGAAATTCGCTCAATTAATTAGCTTTATGTTAATTTAGAAACCTTGATAAGTGTGTAAACGTTATCATTGAACTTTGGACATTAACTTTCTTCCACTTGTAGACATCAACCATTCTTGAAGGTGTGGTAGAAACCCTTCTAGAAAATATGAACATGTGCCGTTTTTCATAACCGCGATGTGGAGATCTCAAAAGCAATCCGTACCGTCTCTTCCAAGCTTTAAAGAATGGTTCATCCACTCTCTGCATGAATTTAGAAATTTTGGTTTGAATATAAACTGCAAAGGAGTAAAAGATTTGAGATTGCTTCTACAATTTTCCATAAAATAATATAGTACATTGAACAATGTACAATCTATTTTGAAAAAGTGAGTAGATTCATGAATAATACTTGGCTAAACAATACAAAGAATTGTTAGTTAGTAAAATGAGAAACTAAATACAATATACAACATTTAAGAAAATAAATAATACCTTGATAAAATAATAAATAATAATTAATCAATAAATTAATAGATTTTCCTTGGTTCCAAGCCAAGTCATTGCCAAGAGGACGAGGCCAACTCTAGGTGGACAAGTCCATGGTGAAAAGATGAGACAGGGCTCAATTGGACAAGCTATTGCAGAGGGAAGATTAGAGAAGCAGAGGCCAAGCTTCCAAAATGGATTAAGCTCGTACAATAGGTATATATATCAATAAATTGATCCATTTTTGTCAACATAGGCTTCAATGAAAAATGTTGCAGATTGAAGTCATTAGAAACCAGCAACGGGGAAAAGGATACACTCATCCAAATATGATAGTCAAAGTAGGGATGTTTCAATAGTAGACGACAGCATAACCAAAATATTTACTACCAGTAGCAGCGAAAACAGAAAATGCCTCAGAAAAAGCCATTACCAGCATTTAATCTTCTCTTAACCAAGCCTAAGCTGCATTCCAAAGACTCTTCCACTGAAACTCCAGCAGATTTCTCTACAAAACTCTCAATATTTGCTCGTATCATACCATCAATCTTTATATTTTTACCAGATGAAATTTCGGCATTTTCTCTCTTCGCTTCTTGCTCAATGATTTCATTGGCATTTTCTGACAATGATAGGCTTCCATCAAAACTAATCAAGTCCGTTAATTGGTCAGCCACAGTCCGTGCTTTATCTAGCTGTTGGTTATTTAATACATCGTAATCCATCAAAGATACTGGTTTTTTACATGAAGTCCGAGATTCTACAGTCCTAAGCCTAAATATTAGAGATAGAGAGGAGAGGCTTAAACCCGGGAGCCTCATACAAAGTGAATAAGCTGTTGAGCTAACAATTACGCTTCTGATGTCGGAGCAGAGTATCACTATTTGCCTCTCCAGACTCATTAGGCATTGATTCCATGTCCCGCTGCAATGCTGAGGCTTGGATCCTCCCTGTCTACAAGTTTTGTCAGAGAAATATGCAACTAATGAGGTTATACAACCAGGAACTACATTAATAAGAGACGCTTACATGGGGAATGACGTAAGGACGAATAATAAATCCAACAATTAGGCCGAATAAGCAAGAAAGTCCAACACCTAGAAACCAAGCAGAGGACACCCCAAGACCTGAATGTAATGTGTAATGCACGTTAGTCTTACTGATGAACAAGATTAATAAGTAAACATAAAGAAAGGCAATTTTGAAGTAAAGATTAGCCTTATATTTCTGGCAATGTCATGCTCACAAACATTATAACTTCATGATTTGTCATTCCACACTTGCCCGAATGTATTGAATCAAAATGTAGAATGGGGGAATGTTCTTCAAATCACTTCCTTCGAAAAAATTCCTAGCTTACCGGATCCAGAATGCGCTGTACAATCCTCCGCCTTCAGATTTATTTGACGGATTATTCTATAACCATGGTCAGAAACCATTAAAGCACATT
>CAIGRF010206016.1:0-13311 GCA_903798235.1 Fraxinus ornus
TTTTATTCTTTGACTATCTTCAAGTTCGATTGTTTCCCGTGTCAAAATCCGATCTCAACATGAGGCAGAAAATCGATGCAAAACTTTTCAGCTTGTAAGTTGATATGTGATCATGTCTTGGCTATATTTCATCCATTTGACTCTTTTCTTCATCCAATTGACCTCTAAAACTCTTTAATCTTCATCACAAGATTAGAAACAAGTTTAGAATATTTGCTCTTTAGTCCCTGAACTATCACTTTCTTCCATTTTGGTCCATTTTTTTACCTATTTCTTCCGAATTACGTCATATCCATAGAATTGCCACCTAAATTAAAATATGAGAATACTAAGTACATTTAGGCATAAAATAGTCATACGAGCGCATACAATAAGGAGGGAAAAATATGCGTTTTACATTCCTATCAATTGCATCTGATAAGGATTCTAAAATTGGTTTCTATTTATATGTTGAGTTTGTAAATATAATATGTATGTCGACTTTATAGGCTTATTCTTTATTTTGTTACACACTTATTTTTAACATTTTTCAATTAACGTGCAATGCACGTTTACCCTACTAGTGTTCTGTAAAAGAAGTTCATTTTTTTAAAAGGTTGATGACTATTTAGTTTTATCAGGATACTTAAATAAATTTTACCTACTTTAGAAGAATGTACTCTATCCAAATTGAAACTTTCATTTAAACCTATATAATAAAAATACACATTTGGATTTTAACTCTCTAATTTTAACTCTTATTATTTTTATCTTTCTCTATAATTTTATAACATAATATCTGCACGAAGAAACCCACATAAAATAGAGAGAAAATCTGAGATAAAAAATGCACAAATTTTGTCAAATATGGATAGCTTTTGTAGCTCTGATCAAATATTGATATCTCATTGCTTTGTAATCAGATTGTTGCGAAATTTGGACACCAAGTTTGTAAAATCCTACAAATTTCATAGAATAGAATTTAATTATTTTACATTCTATATTTTATTTTTGAAAAATTGGGGGATTAAAGTGATATATGTATTAATTCAATTTTATTTTAGTTGGATTTTTTGATACCCAATAAATTCAGGACGATGATTTAAATCAGTTGTGGGATTATTTAGCGACACCATAGACTTGCCTCGACTCGAAAACGACCTATACTTATGGATGGCTCAAGTTTGGGTTTGGATGGTTATGCTGTTAGCCCATTTATGTGGTTAGTTGTGGGAATTATTTGGTATCCCATTTAGTGGACTTTGACCCATTTGGAGGGAGCCTTTGGCCCAAAAGTAAGTGACCTAATTAACCCCTATGTATTCCCTCCATTCCAGCGGTTTTCTAGTATGTGTGTATGTGTGTGAAGTGTGTGCAAGAGAGTGGAGAGGAGAGTAGCCAAGAGAGAAAGGGTAACCAATTTTGTCTTGGTGGATTTCTTGGTGCGTTCCAACCATTGTTATTCTCTTCTCCTTTCTCCTTGTGTGCGTTTGCAATCACCACCACCATATCTCTTTCATGGGGATGAAACTTGGAACAAACAATGTGTAAAAGTTTTAGGTCGAGCCTTGGTAGTGTGGTGTTCGTGTGGTTGTTTTTTGAGCTCGAAAACTGGTTGTTTGGAGATAAAAATCTAACAAATGGTATCAGAGCTTGTGTTGTTGAGAAATTTTTGATTTTTTCTACCAAAAGTGGCTAGAAGTGGTCCAAAATCGATCTACGAAACCAGTAGAAAACTGGACAGAATTCTGGGAATTTTTTCTTCAACCTGCCAGAATTGTTTTGGTGTTTTCCGGCCAAACCACAGATTCGTTTGAGAAACAGAGACCACCGACATGACGTGCAGACCAATGCGGTGCTGGGTGGTCGGCGTGTAAAGACGACGACGTCGCGTGGTGGAGGCACGTGAAGCTCATGCGCAGGGACGGTGGCAGGGCATAGAGCAGATTTCGATGGAGACTTCTTCAGACAGAATGTTCCTGGAGACGATACGGACCATGTGGTGTTGTCGAATTTCAGTTTCAAGTAATACGGTAAAAGTTGAACGATTTTTCCTTTGGATGCTCGGGTGCCGGGTGTCGTTTCGTGTTGCCGTGGTTGCCGAAGATTTTTAGGACAAATGGTGACAGTCCTAAAGTGGTGAATTCGCAGCTCTCAATATTTACGGACATTTAGACGTGGTCCGCTCGGTATCGTGTTCTTTCCCTTTTGATATTGCAGTTAAGACTATTGTGTAGTATAGTCATTTATTTTTCACATTAGAAGTCATCATGTGGGATAACATTAATATTTGGGTTACCGTGAAGGGATAACCATTACCTGTTGCTAGATCTATGAATTACTTGTTAATTACTTGTCTTAAATTCTTCGTGAATTTGTTGTCATTTATTTTTTATTATTAGAATTGCACGTGACCTTAGGAAAGTTTATTTGACCATTTTGTATGGATTATGTATGTACTTTGCTTGTGGTCATTGTTGGTTGAGTTTTGTGCATTTTTGGTAAAATGACAACACGTTTTGAATTGTGCCTTTTTAATGAAAAATATGATTTTTTTCAATTTGGCAAAGCGAAAAGGTTTTTTTCATAAAACTTTTGATGGAAAATGTGGTCTAAGGCAAGTGCGAAAAATAAGATGTGCTTTAAAAGCAGTAATTTGGACATGTTAAAATAGGTTGTCCTAGGAATAATAATAAAAGAATAGATGAAGAGAGAGACTACACGAATGTGGTTATAGGGTCGAGTGATGACCCTAGTGAGGTTTATTGAGAGTAAACCTAGTTACTGTATGTGCATCTGTGTGTAATCATTTCTGCATGTATGTGATTGTTTAACTATGTTGCATGATTATACATGCATTCCAATGTGTTTGATATATGCATTTGAATGAATTTGAGAGCAATTTGATTACTTTGTGTAATTGTTTGCATACATAGTAGGTTAAGATGTATTAACAGTGTGATGTACGTCTATTGGTGAGATGGAGTATAGATGCNTAGTGGATTGAGATCTATGGCATACTCCGTTTTACTCTGTGAGTGGTGTTGAGAGAGTGTGGTTGTGAGAAGTAAGAGGGGCAGCCATTTCCTCCTTCATCATTGTGAGCCTGTGTGGCTTGTGAGATTATGTGAGGCAGCCTGCAAGGGTTATCTTTGTTCTCTGTGTGAGCCTCTTTTGTGAGTGTAGTGAAGTAACCAACTATTTCTTCTATTCTTTTTGTGAGTGCCATCCTCACCCTTCCATTTGTGGGGTAAATTCTTTATGAATTTTTTGAGCATTGGTGTTGGAGTAACCTTGTGGTGCGTGGGTCAATTTAAATTGAGCCCTAACCTTTGTGGTCGTAAAATGTATTTATTTGTCATAGTGGGTTGGGATGCATTAGCAGTGTGTTGTATGTCTATTGGTAAAGTGGAGTATAGATGCCTAGGGGTACATTGGTGATTGTACCGTGAGATGTGGAGTGTGGCATTTGGATCACGAGTGGAGGGGTGATCAAATGTTGGAATCCTTTATCTGTAAAGAGACCCTAATCAGGTGGAGTGCGAGAGAGGCACTTCTATCACTTCTGGTAGGTGGAGACCCATTATCTACTTAGGTTGGAGAAGTGATGTGGTGATAGTAGATTATCCCGAGAACTTAGGATCTATAGAGTTTTACCAGTTATACATGGGATGAGTAATTAGTCTAGTGAGCATGGTGGACGATGAAGTGAGATATGTGTTCCCGAGGTTGGAGCAACACGAAATGGGATATGATAAGTGTGGTGAGATCTTCTTTGTGAGGTCATTTATGCATTTGTTGCGTATGTGTTGGCATGTTGATTAACTTGGTGTTAATCTGTTGTTTTGTGTGAACATGTTTGAAAAGATCTGTGTTATCCTATATGATATCTCCATCGCATGTTTATTTGCTCTTGATTGATTATTATGATTATCTGTTTCTACTTGGGTATTCTTGACCTTAGCCCTGGTGAGTACATGGAGCAGGTATGGTATGTGTTTCAGGTTTAAAACACGAGGTAAGGTCTGTGATACCAATTTTATTGGTTACCTTGATTATGCAAGTATAAACTGTGTGTTTTGGTTGCAGATTTATTGGGAATCAAGATGGAGATTTGTTGGATTTTTTGATACCCAATAAATCGGAGCGATGATATAAAATAGTTGTCGGATTATTTAGCAACACCATAAACTTGGCTCGACTCGAAAACGACCTATACTTTTGGATGGCCCAAGTCTGAGTTTGGATGGTTATGTTGTTAGCCCATTTATGTGGTTAGTTGTGAGAATTATTTGGTAGCCCATTTAGTGGACTTTGGCCCAAAAGTAAGTGACCTAATTAACACCTATGTATTCCTCCCATTCCAACCGTTTTCTAGTGTGTGGGTGTGAAGTGTGTGCAAGAGAATGGAGAGGAGAGCAGCCGAGAGAGAAAGGGCAATCGATTTTGTCTTGGTGAATTTCTTGGTGAGTTCCAACCACTGTTATTCTCTTCTCCTTCCTCCCTGTGTGGGTTTGCAATCACCACCACCATATCTCCTTCGTGGGGAAGAAACTTGGAGCAAACAAGGTGTAGAAGTTTTAGGTCGAGCCTTGGTAGTGTGGTGTTCGTTTGGTTGTTTTCTGAGCTCAAAAATTGGTTGTTTGGAGCCTAAAATCTAACAATTTTGGTCAAATATTTAGATTTTGATATATCGATTATAAGTATATCAATATTGGGCACGTTGAATAGTTCGTATTTATTCATCCATTTTAGACTTGAAAAAAAGTTGATACGGATAAGTCAGTCCCAAGACATTGTAGCTTGAAGAAGTTAAAAATTAGTTTTTCATTTTAATTAAAATTTTGAATTTAAAAGGAATTGCTGCCACATGTATGGATGGTGTATTTATTTATTTATTTTTATTTAGTTTTGGTTTTGAGTTGTATGAGTTGGCGACACTTGTTGGGTTCGTCGGAGATAAAGTTTTGTTATTTATTTTTATNTTAGTTGTGAGAATTATTTGGTAGCCCATTTAGTGGACTTTGGCCCAAAAGTAAGTGACCTAATTAACACCTATGTATTCCTCCCATTCCAACCGTTTTCTAGTGTGTGGGTGTGAAGTGTGTGCAAGAGAATGGAGAGGAGAGCAGCCGAGAGAGAAAGGGCAATCGATTTTGTCTTGGTGAATTTCTTGGTGAGTTCCAACCACTGTTATTCTCTTCTCCTTCCTCCCTGTGTGGGTTTGCAATCACCACCACCATATCTCCTTCGTGGGGAAGAAACTTGGAGCAAACAAGGTGTAGAAGTTTTAGGTCGAGCCTTGGTAGTGTGGTGTTCGTTTGGTTGTTTTCTGAGCTCAAAAATTGGTTGTTTGGAGCCTAAAATCTAACAATTTTGGTCAAATATTTAGATTTTGATATATCGATTATAAGTATATCAATATTGGGCACGTTGAATAGTTCGTATTTATTCATCCATTTTAGACTTGAAAAAAAGTTGATACGGATAAGTCAGTCCCAAGACATTGTAGCTTGAAGAAGTTAAAAATTAGTTTTTCATTTTAATTAAAATTTTGAATTTAAAAGGAATTGCTGCCACATGTATGGATGGTGTATTTATTTATTTATTTTTATTTAGTTTTGGTTTTGAGTTGTATGAGTTGGCGACACTTGTTGGGTTCGTCGGAGATAAAGTTTTGTTATTTATTTTTATTTTTTTATTTTTTATAGGATAATGATTGTAGTACTTTGTATGGTGGCAGTGGCACACAACAATTTATGGTTTAATTATATCATAAATCCAACTTCCTTTTCAACCTTAAATACCATACATGAGTTT
This sequence comes from Fraxinus ornus, assembly GCA_903798235.1. NCBI lineage: Eukaryota > Viridiplantae > Streptophyta > Magnoliopsida > Lamiales > Oleaceae > Fraxinus > Fraxinus ornus. The sequence continues at coordinate 5,800 of CAIGRF010206016.1, forward strand.
TATTATTTGCACCCTAGAATATATAGATACACATATATGGTATATTAGTAGCAAATAAAGATTTGGAACGTAATTTTGATTTTTGCCTTTCAAATTTATTTGATCTAACAAGGTAGGATAACGAGGTGCCGTTGATTCTTATCCCGTTTAAATTATTTTTTTCATGTTGTTAAATTATTATGCTAATGAAAGTTTAAGGTGTTATCAATTAAGATCAAATGATAATTGATAAGCATGTGTTGAATTACGACTCAAAATTTTGAATTGTAGATTGACTTTTATTCAATGTTCTAAAAAGCGTAAAGCGTTGCGTAGCGTCGATGCCGAGAATCAAGAATTACAAGATTAAGCGTGTCAATGCGAAGAATAAGCGTCATAAAGCGTTTCGTATTTTTAATATTATTTTAATTATTTTTAAGACATTAAATATATTTTTATATAAAAAAAATTATGGAAAAAAAAGGGGATAAGGCACGCTTAACCGCGCTATAGCGGTCAACAAAAAAGGTTGACCGCTTTTTTACCCGAATACCCCGAAGCGGAGCATTTTCGCCACACTCCGCGCTATAGCGCGCTATTCAGAACACTGCTTTTATTAGATCTATCCAGACATAAATGATTATTACAGTATCGAAAAGTTTTCGTCACTAAGAAAAGAAATAAATAAAAGATTTGTATAATTATTTTAGAGAAACTTTTGGTGGAGATTTAAATTTTTAAATTTAGGTTGTCACAGTTTGGTATCAGAGCACGGCCTAATTTTCTGTAAACCCATATGTATTTTCATAATTTGGGTTTTGTTAAAAAAGGTCGTGAATAGTATGTCATTGTTCACGTGAATCGTGATCGTACTATTCACGGTGAACAATGACAAACACTGTTAACCGTCAACAGTGCTGAAATATAAAAAAGATATTTTTTTTAAAAAAAAAAAAAGAGGAAATGAAAATGTGATATTAAATTTTCAGATTTAAACTATTACGTGTAATAAATGATTATGTGTTTAATTCTAATTTTGCGTGATGTTTCCTAATAATTAACGATTTTCTTAATTAGAAATATATAAATTCAAAAATGTAGTGAATTTTTTTATTGAACTTCTTAAATATATAAGAATTTGAACGATCCTTGGCACTCAACGACCACCAATTGACCACCCTCCGACGACTCGAAGGTATGTAAAGGGGTAAGAAGAGGAATTTATTCAAGCTTTTTGAATAACTTAAATCTTTTAAATTCCCTAATTTTAAATTTTAAGACATACATGTTTTTTTTTCTCGCTAAATTTATGATATGTATTACGATAATATAGGCATAACATGTCAGATTTAGTAATGTTATGTGATGGGTGACTTAATATAAATTTTTTTTTAGGAAATGGCTCCACTTACCCACACTAATTTGATGCGTGACTTATTGCGAGCATAAGAATTGAGCAGGCATAAACAAGTGCCTCTACCACAAAATACACCTTCATTTCTCTCTAGAGCTCTCTTGATGGTTGAGCAATTTTGTAGGTACAAGCCTCCTACTTTCGACGGTAGTTTCGATCCACGGGCTATTGAGAAGTGGATTAGAGGTTTGGAGCGCATCTTTGGATACAATGCTTGTACAAATACACAGACACTACTATGCGCAGAGTTTATGTTTGTTGAAAGAGCCAATAACTGGTGGGAGTCCATCTTAAGCACTAAAATCGAAGAGCAGCAGCTTAATCTGACTTAGGAGGAGTTTAATGATGAGGTGATTGATAAGTGTATGTTATATATTTATTCGGGCTCTAAAATACAGACATTTAGTAGTTATTTTAATGAAATTATAGCTTCATTTATTATATAATGTGTTATTATGTGAAATTCGATGAACGGAAGTGGATTTGAAATAAATAAGTGAAAATTGGCGAAAAGAGGGACAAGATCCAAAGTTTGGGGACTAAAGTGTAAATACTCAAAAGTTGTGTCGAAACTCATGATTAAGACTCGAGAATTCTAGGAGTCAATTTGATGCAATTAGAAGTCAAAATGAGTGAAATGTGACCAAAATGCTAACACAAATCAATTTTCAACCGTACAAGGATCCATATTTTCATTTGGAGATTGAGACCCATTTATGGCCTAGTAAATGATCTATTAAAAAATCTTCTACTTCTGGTAAACTCGTTGTCCTTTGAGTTATCTTTACCATCCAATTTGAATCACCTCAATTGGATATTGAGAGAGAAAGTTATGATAAAAATACTGAACAATGTGCATTGCTGAAATTTTTCCCTAGAGGTGGCACCGCTTGAATATATCTAGGATGTGTTTTGACCCATCTTGAAGCCAATAAAAATCCTACATTGGACACAAAGGTGGAGAAGAGTATAAATACAGGTTTTTGACACTTTTGAGGGAGTTCCACGCAATTTGGGAGAGAAAAACACATAATCATCAAGATTAAAGAGCAAAAGCTACGGTTTGAGGCTGAAGGAGATTCTTGATGCAAGATCATATTCTTTCCATGGTCAAGATTCAAAAGCTGGTTACTTTTTGTTTTTCTTTCATTATCATAAGTATCTAAATTCATAGTTAGGGTGAACAATTTAATCTATGTATGAACCTTTATTTCTTTTATTCAAAATTCTAGTTCTTTAAATGCATATGTATTGATTTTATTCATGAATTTATTGCCTTGAATTCTTTGGCCAATTATTCAATGATTTTATTAATCTATTACGAATCAAGATGTGAGTTTTAGATTTAGATCACATAGTAAAATTCAGTAATTTAGTATAACGTGTAGAGATACATATACTAATTATTGCTGTCAATAGATGAATTCTTAGAACTAATACTTCGTTTAACTAAAAATATGAAATTGAATTAGATAAATAGATTCAATGAGAATTCGAGAGGGGTAAATTGAATATTTCAGAAGAATTCGATCAAACACTACAATAGTAATGAATTAAAAGTGATCCATAGGTAAAATTGTAAGTCCTAGCAACCACATTTATAGTTTTAAAACCCAAATTCGATAAATTGTGTACGTTAGATTAATTTAGTTTAATTAGAATAATTTAGACACCCAGTACAAATTTTATTATCTGATTTCAATCAAATTAAAGTTGGATTAAGTTAACCAATTATTAGATAGTAGTCATCGTGTGAACTATATCTGGACTCATTAATGCACTACATTACTTGTTACGATCCAAACACTTACATGATATAAAAATTGACAACAATTTTTTGGTGCAGCTGTCGGGTAATATTTTTATTTAATATTGGTTTTAATTATTTATTGCTTTTGTTTGATTTTTTTTTTCAATTGATCTAAATGTTTTTCTTTGCTCCATTGACAAGGACTGAAAAGAAGCAAGATGTTAAAACATAATGATTGATCTCGACTTAAACGAAAGTGACATGCTCTTTGGAGGATTCCTCTTCAACCAAGAACTTAAAAAGTAATGATACGATCAACCTATTGTATTTGGTAAGGATGACTTTTTGAGGGGATTCAATATCAAATCTATTGTTTATGAGGAGATTAAACCAACTTGTGAATATTGTGGGCATTTCAACTTACAAAAAAAAAAATACTTATTATTGGCGAATCCAGAGGAAGTAAGGAAAGCTATATTTGATAATCCATATGAACAAGACGATGACGGAGAAATAGCTACGGGAGACATCATCATGAAAAAATATAAGCGGATTAAAGATCAAGTAATTTCAGATGAGCCAAATGACATGCCAATGGAGGATCTCTTCATTATTCAAATCGAGGAACCAACTAAAGAAGAAAAACATGTAGAAACGAATAGATTAATCACGAAGGATCCAAATGAATTAGTGACATTCAGCGAAGATGAGATTAGCATGAAAACCTCCAACTTCATTGATTTTGTGATTAAAGTCGATGAGAACATTGAAATATTCTTAGTTGAGTTCGAATTGGGCAATTTTAGCAAGTCATACCATATTCAAAAGGGCAAAGTATGATTTTGGAGAAAGTGTGAAATATGGAACAAAGTAAAATTGAGCAAGCTAACTAGGACCTCCAAAACCATATTCAAAGTGCCATGAAGCGCTTGTACAAAAGTCTAGTTAAAGACTTTAAATTAAGCACTTATTGCGAGGCAACCTTAGTTATTGTGCTTTCTGTATTTGCATTGCATATATTCTATTAAGGTGCATTAGTTTTACAAATGTTTCTATTTCAATAAGAGGTCATCATATTTATATTAAGTCTAATAAAAGAAAATCGTATATTCGAGTGAAAAATAGTAGAAACTATATATGGCATATTTTTCGAGGCTTTAGGGATGTAAAAAAATTTGGTTATCATACACATCACATTATAACATTTAAACCCTTTTTTTACTCTTATATTTGTTTGCTTCTTTCAAATGTACATAGATATCGAACGGGAGGAAGCATAACAAGTTGAAGAATAGAATGGAATGACCAAAAAGCCTAATTTCAATATCCAACAGAAAAATTCACGGAGTATCTTCTTCCTTTCTTCCCCGTTTCTTTATGTGGGAGATTATACTTTAAGACGTTGAGAACAATGTCTACTTTATGTTTGGGGGAGAAAAAAAACATAAAGTTTTAAGTTTTATTATTCCTACATGATTGTGTGTTTCTACTTCTTTATTATATATATAAAGAATTGAANAAAAGATTTTCTTGTTTAGTATGTTTTGTGCGTTAAATATATATATATAAATAATTTTTTTTTTTTGTTACCTTTACTTTTATACATGTTTGTGTGAGTTGATAGTCTTGCTGGCTAAAATGAATATATTCGAGAGCATGCATTAGTTTATGGATTGTGAATGAATTGTGTGCCTTAGTTGAATTTATTGTTCATCGTTTTAAATCGTGACAATATTTATGCACGATAATTCAATATAGCGTCGTACATGAACATGAAGATTCATATGAATAGGTTGAATAGAGGACTTAGATGTTCAATTCCTTAACATGTGATTTACAATAACCTTCAACCGTATAATTTGTAATTTGGAATGTTCGAGCCGCTAAAAGAAATGATTTAAAATTGTGGTGATCCCGTGTATGTTGAAAAAGATTGTATGAAGTATCTTTGGCTTTCTAATATGAACCTGGTGGTGACCAAATGCTAGGGGATCTAACCCTTGTAAATTTTGTTTTCTTTTATAGAAAATAAGCATTGCACTTGTTCAATTTACGCCTCACGCCTACACATTTTTTACTCGAGTTAGTAAATTCGTAGGGATATATTGAAACTTGGTACCCTTTGATATTCAAAAGCTGGGGAGTTACCGACTAAAAGTTCGTTACATGGGTCAAGAAAAGAAAAAAAAAGGTGAGGTATTGAGCTGAAAATAAAATATCGAAAAGAGAAAAATTATATACAAGTGCGTAAGTAAGAGCTCATTGGTAGGGGCTCAGATAACGGGAGGTTTGAATCACTTGGTATAAACTTGATTGCTAGAGCATTCATTAGTTGGGAAAATCATCACATGAATAAATTGTTGACGTTACCGGTTAGACTAAACCAAATTAGAGTGGTGTAAGGAATTGATAACGGAAACAAAATTTTAGAATTATACTTTGGGGAGAGAACGAAATAAAACAATTTTGGGGGTGTGTGAATCTTACAAGTGAAGAAATGATATAATTGGCCATTTAGGGATGAGAATTGAATCAACTTGTGAATGTACGGTGTTATAATTGATTATTCACACACATCTATTCTGCATTGGATAAGTGGAAGTTTAGCTCTTACATTGTGATTTTGAAGTTGTTTATGAATGTGATATAATGTTGTTAATCCTAAGGCAAAACGACAAGGTATCTAACAAATTTAATTTATTTATTATTATTATTTTCATGTTTGGGTGTCTATTAAGTTAGGTTACGGTTTTGTTTGGGGACAAACAAATGATTAAGTTTGGGGTGTTTGATAAGTATAATTTATACACTTATTTGGTCTATAAAATATGGATATTTCGTAGTTCTTTTAATAAAATTATAGCCTAATTTATATATATAATGTGTTATTAGGTGAAACTCTATGAATGAAATTGGATTTGAAAGAAAGAAATGAAAATTGGCGAAAAAATGGGCAAGATCCAAAGCTTGGTTTCTAAAGTGTAAATACTCAAAAGTTGTGTCGAAACTCACGATAAAGATTCGAGAATGTAAGGAGTCAATTGGATGCAATTAAAAGTCAAAATGAGTGAAATATGACCAAAATATTTTCACAAATCAATTTTCAACCGCACAAGGATCCAGATTTTCAACAAGAGATTGAGACCCATTTTTGGTAAAGGTTCGAATTAGAAAACATCTATTTCTAGTAAAGTTGTAGTATTTTGAGTTATCTTTACAACCCAATTTGAATCGGCTCAATCAAATATCGGAAGAGAATTTGATAAAAATACTTGAGGTGCAGTGCTAAATTTTTCTAGAGTGGAGCCACCATCGTGGTGCCGAAGCACCACTACGCTAGCACCTAGGCACTGCCTGGATGTATTTAGGGCGCATTTTGACCCTACATTGGACACAAACTTGGGGAAGAATATAAATACAAGTTTTTGACACTTTTGAGAGAGTTCTACACAATTTGGGAGAGAAAAACACATAATCATCAAGATCAAAGAGCAAAAGCTAGGGTTTGAAATTTGAGGTTGAAGAAGATTCTTGGTGCAAGATCCTATTCTTTCCATAATCAAAATTTCAAAACTCGGTTATGAACTCTATACTTTTTGTTTTTCTTTCATTAGTATGAGTATCTAAATTCATAGCTACGGCGAACAATGTAATATATATGTGACCCTTTATTTCTTTATTCAATATTCTAGTTCTTTAAATGCATATGTATTGATTATTTATGAATTTAATGCTTTGAATTCTTTGGCCAATTATTCAATGATTTTTTTAATCTATTACAAATCGAGATGTGAGTTTCTAGATTTAGACCACATAGTAAAATCATGTAATTTAATATAACGTGTAGAAATACGATACTAATTATTGCGGACATTAGATGAATTCTTAGAACTAACACTTCATTTAACTAAAAATGACTCGCATAGAAATACGAAATTAAATTAGTTAGATAGACTCAATGAGAACTCAGAGGGGTAAATTGAATATTTCAGAAGAATTCGACCGAACACTACAATAGTAATGAATCTTGATTGGCGAATAGAATGGGATCCATAGGTAAAATTGTAAGTCCTAGCATCCACATTTATAGTTTTAAAACCCAAATTCGATAAATTGTGTCTATTATATTAATTTAGTTTAATTAGAATAATTTATACACCATTCACAAATGTTATTATCTGATTTTGATCAAATTAAAGTTGGAATAATTTAACCAATTATTAGATAGTAGTTCTCATGGAAATGATATCCGAACTCATTGGTCCACTATACTACTTTTTATTATCCGTACACTTGCAGGATATAAAAATGGATAGTGATGGCAAAGTATTTCCGACAGGCTTCGAAAGACTTCAAGGAATCAGAGTTT
>CAIGRF010206036.1:0-13434 GCA_903798235.1 Fraxinus ornus
TTATTTTTCTCAATTCATTTCAGGAACTCCTCAGGACTCTGGAATATCATTACAGACAGTACTGGAACTTGGACCAAGTGTACCATTATTTGGCGTGTGCATGGGACTGCAGTGCATGGGGGAAGCTTTTGGAGGTGATTGTTTATTTTTCATTGATGATATTTTTTTTGTTATTAGAGAGCTGTACTCATTTCCCAGTTGATTTACTGTTTTCTTTTAGGTTTAACTTACCTAATTATCCGCAAAAGAGTGCTAAATAAAAGCTAAATGTTGAAAACTGTTTAAAATATGGCAATTTGTTAAAAATGTGAGATTAAAGTTTTAACGGCTTAGATTACCATTTTGGATTGGTTACTTTGGGAACCTTGCCATTTGTAATATATATATATATATAATATTAAGTTTTTAGGAATGGCACTCATTGGAGACTGTTCCAATACCTAGATAGAAATGTTTCTATATTGTAAATTGTAAACAATTAGAGCAGAGCACTAGAAGATACGTCTACCATCATCTATAAAGACCGCAAGCCATTGCAAAGAACATAAGCAACAACAACAAACTAAATCTTATTCAGTTATTCCCAACAATTTTGGGAGGCTACAGGGATCCTTTTTAGAAAGTGGAAACATGGATCCTTTTTTTTTTTAAATATAAAAACAGAATACATAATTCTTTTAACTATCTTCAACATATGATAGGTGTGCAAAATAGCTGGGCTTAATTTTTATTATGAAATTTGGATTCAAATTGATTACCTTCCTCTCGTGTTTATATGTATAAGTATTAAGGTTTTTCACATCAAGGTATTTACTCACAAGTCTTAAGTATTTAATGTCCAAGTAAGGACTTATCTCGGTATGGAATAGATCATTTTCAGCAGCTTCAATCGCACTTTCTATTCAGCTTTAATGAGCGCTATTATTATTTTAAAATAAAGAGTTGCTAGCTTTATCTGAAATATCCTTTGGGCACCTTAGCGATATTTCTTTACGGTTGCAAGCAGAGTGAAGGCTGTGGCTATTTTGCTGAAAACTTCTCCTTGTCTGGACATACTGAATGAAACCTATTTTAGAACTTTTCCATCATTGGAAAGTAATAATCTATTCTAGCCAATAGCCATGTAAAATAGAATCACCTTTATTTCGCTGAACTAGTGTCTACATCTCTACGCAATAATTGGAGTTGCTATCAGATGGATGGTATGTGCAGGATGGTTTTGGTGCTGAGATCAGTGAACTATAATTAGAGCTGTATATGCTGCTAGTATGGAGTGAACCTTAAGAGGATGATATTTGATTATCCAGAATGCAGCAGTGCACCTTTGTCTGAATCTGGTTTTTGAATTATTAGTTACTATACTCTTCATTTCTGAATATATTCAGTTTCTACATCATCTTTTGTCGTTTGAGTTTTTTCCACGGTAGAGAGAATTTGGTAATTTTTTATAGGTTATTTTCTCTTTCACTGTTGGTTTCAGAGGACGCTTGATTTAACTTTTTGGGATTTTTGTTTCAGGCAAAATTGTGCGTTCTCCTTATGGTGTTATGCATGGAAAAAGTTCTCTTGTGTATTATAATGAGGCTGGGGAAGAAGGCATTCTAGCAGGCTTATCGAAGTATGTAGTTTTTCCTGTTCCTAGTTGTGATTCACACTTGCGAATTGTTTGAAGTTGTTGATTAGCTGTTCAACTTTATTATATGCTATCTCATTCTATATTTCCTGTTTAGGAGTATCGCTGTTTAATTGCTGACATGGATACTTAAATTGTTCTGCCAGTCCAAGGTGTATGTTCAAAAAAATGTAAAATTCACGTGTTTGTTTCATATGTATTTTCATGTTGAAAATCTCAATTTCCTCTGATGTAATCTCTACTTCATCCTTTCCCTCAGCTTTCATGACATCACCTGTAAATTTTGATTTGAAATACATAAATTTATGTTTTCATTTGTGCAAGCTGTAAATGAGGTCTGGTTTATTCTATTGTTTTTTATTTACGTAAACTAATTTATGAATATAATGCTTCTACCTTACCATCAAGTCTTTCTCTAGTCTTTGATGTTCTTTACATATAATCTCTTTCCATTATATATTGAGCACCTTCCCACCATTCCTTTTCCTCATTTCAATGTCATAGGTACTGACATTATCTTACATCTTGCTGGCTTTGTTGCTTACCTTTTTATTTTTGGCATCATTTCCCTTCTTTCCTCTCTTTTCTTTAAAAGCTTAGGCACAAACATGATTGAGCCTACTAGCAACTAATTTTGTGATAATTATTGAAATATTAGGCCATTACTTTATAGCAATTTAGTGTCTTGGCATTCCTCCTCTCCCCTTTAAACACCATGCATGGCATGCCTCTTGTTCATATCTTAACTGGGCAACCTTCTCTTGCAAACAATCCCTTTGTCTCAATTCAAGGAAGAAATGCAAAAGAGAGATTTTCGAGCATGCAAACAGCAAGCGACAATGGCTGAAAAGAATCCCTGCTTCTATTAAATAATGAAATAAAGTCAGTTGGCTTAGAATACACAACACTTCTATCTAGGTAATAATTAAATGAAAAGGGAAGAATTGAATGAGATCTCTAAAATTGAGTATCCCATAATTTCAATCATACTGAAGCTATGATTAATGGGAATTGTCATAATTTGTGTAGCTTGATGGAAGCAGGTATTCTTCACTAAGTAGTTTTTTTTAAAAACTAGTAAGTGTTCACTGTCGACTCTCAAGAATTCCAAAACGAACTTCTTGTTCTACTCCATATATGGAATATCAATATTTAACCAATTATATTAAAGATACCTTATGAGGGATTCGTCTGTCTCTGCCTTTTGCCTTTTCTAAAAATTACGGAAACATCCCTTCTAGGCAAAAATAAATATACATTTCTTAGTTTGTCCTTATCTATATATTAGATTTGAAGTGATCTCTTTATGTATCATGGTTTTAAAAATCTTTATTGAGGCTTGCATTAAGGCCCACTTCAAAGTGAGGTGCTTTAACGTGTTAATTGTGAGACAGTTTTTGGAGGCGTAGGCCTCAGTTGAGAGAGGCACACCATCTCAAGGTTTTTGACGTGTGTGTCCTTAATTTTCTAGTTTTGTTTACTTTGGTTTAGGTATAAGCTTAAAAACATAAAAGTTCTCATTGATCCATTATGGGAACAACCCCCTTACTACTAAAATATTAAAAATCATGTTTCTCATAGACGGATAGACCTACTCATTAATAGTTCACTACCCCACGAACTAAAATATTAGTTACTTTTTGTTACTTTATAAGTTTTTTCTTTGTTTGTTCTATTATGAATTTTGTTGTTTATGATTTATCATGCGCTTATTTTGTATTTTGATAATATTTTACATTTTTGGGGATTTTGGTGGCGTTACGCCTCATAATGCTTCGAAGCTTACGTTATTAAGCCTCACCAAGGAAATCCTCTCCTTTATCAGATTAAACTTTTTTAAACATTGTTTCTTATTTTTCTTTTTTTATTTTTATTTTAATTTAGATAAGAAAATTTTCTTTTAGCTCGAAGAAAGTTCTCTTTTCTTTTTGCAAATATGGTTGATCACTATTTCAAAAGAAGAAATCTGGCGTCAAGACGTATTACCTATATGAGGTGAGGCATAATCCTTTAAGAGCTTTTCGTGAACTTAGACAAATTAATAAATAATTCAAAAAAGAATATAAAAAAAAAAATGCTCTTAATAAATCACAAACCATGTTAAAGATCTTTTAATAAAAAAATCTAGCCAAATTAGAAGTGTAACTAGCTAACAAACATAAAATAGATTAATTAAGTTGCATATATTCTCAAATTAGTAAACAATATATTGTAATCTACTACCAGATGTAGAAGCTAAGAATTCTCGTCATTACTACTAATAAATCGTTTTAAGGGACCTTGTCTATATCAATCATTCTCATTTTCTGCCATCATGCTCCACTTCTGATGGTGTTTTCTTTTTCTCCTTCCCCTCATAAAGACATGAGATAGACTCATAAAACATTCTGTTATTAAAAAAAAAAAAAAAGACCATAATGCATGTCTAAAAAAGGCAAGACTAATGGTCAAACACCTTAGTCAGCAGGAGGACTTGAGGCATGAGCCTCACAAATGACATTTCAAGTTTAAGCTTTTGATGAACGCCTCACATGAGGCTGACTTGGGGTGTAAGCCTCAAAAGTTTATTTTAAACGAGCGGTTACAACTCAAATTATACAAAATTAACTTTTTTTATTTGGAAGAAAAACGTACAAAGTAATAAAAATGTTGACTAGAAAATTGAAAAGAAAAATAATCTAAATGTTGCACCTTATTCAATGCTAACTTTGTTATGTTTTTGGTATTATGATGAGAGGAATTTGCTTTTCTAAATTTAGAGTCTGTTTGGTTGATATTAAAATCGAATTAAAATTGAAAAACTAGCCGTTATTGTTGACTTTTATTAGACGGGTGGACTCAATAACGGCCATATTTTCAATTTTAATTAGATTTTAATTGTTACCAAACAGGCTCTTAAGCTATTATAAATGTAAGAAAAATTTATAATATTAATAATTTTAAAGGAAATATAAATATAGAAGGGTAAAACGGAAGATACAAATTTATCATTGAGTGGAAATGGAGAATTTGTCGGGGGAACAAACCTCAGGGGAGGTTTCCGTAATTTTTGTTGAGGCAAGGGTGCCAATGTAATAATAAAAAACCACTAGTGATGTATATGATATTTACTCTTATATATTTGAATTACATAAAGTCTATTTTATACTATTTGTATAGCATATTTTTGTTTGTGAGGTGATGCTGAGATTTGCATTCATCGTGTCTATGAATCTCTATGTGCATGTGATATTTCCTAAGCGGACATTCTTTTCCTTTCATTTTTTTATTTTTTTATTTTCTAAAGTATTGGTCTAAATGAGTCGACCAATTACGGTTGAAGCTGTCATTTGACGGTTTTTAACTATATGAGATTTAAGCTATTATATTGTATTTCTGGTTGCCCTGACCTGTCTCGTCCGGTTGCCCTGAGTAGTTGGCTATCACGGGACCCTAATTTACTAAAAAAAGAAAAGCCATGTGTATCGTGCTGATAGTACTTCCCTGAATTTTCTCTCTAAATATAAAATTCTGACTTAGTGCATTTTACATGGAAAGGTGAGATAGATTGGTTTTTCTAATAGACGAAATCTGATTCCACTGTATTTTACTTGGAAAACAAAAAGAGGTTTATGAGTGTCATTCCTATTACTTGCTGATAACTTCAATTTGTTATAACATTGCCAAATGGGCAATATGTTGTCCAGCTGTATGTTGATATGTGCCTTGTGATTTGTTTCAGTCCTTTTACTGCTGGTAGATACCATAGCCTTGTGATTGAAAAGGAAACTTTTCCCCACGACGCACTTGAGATAACTGCATGGACAGAGGATGGACTAGTAATGGCTGCCCGTCACAAAGTATATAAACATCTGCAGGTAATCCTGTTCAACTCAGAGCTACTTTATTGACAGTAGGATAGTTCCCTATTTCATCGTCTCATGCTACTACATGCTCTGTGACAATAAAAAGGCTTAGCATAAATTTTGTGCATTCAATTACTCTGTATTCTTGTGTTGATTAAGATAGAGCTGTTCGGACTATCAGATATAGTTTATGCCCTATCAAATGTAGCTCCAAGAGATTAGTAATGGATTAGAAGTAATATTTTCAAAGATATTAGAAGTAATTGATTTGCAGGTTAGATCATAGTATTGGATCTAGGGTTGTAAGATCCAAGAATATAAGATATATGAGTATTTTTAATTGACTTAAAGGGGACAATCTCAATTTTAGATTGTAGTTTACAAGTTGTGAGCGAGTAATGAAGGTCGAAATCATCACATTTTTAATGTGTTAATTTCACAAACGGTCACTGAAGTTACGTCAAAAATCACAAAACGGTCACTGAAATTTAAAACTTGTACTAACGGTCACGGAAGTATCATGCGCTTTCACAAACGGTCACTGAAGGACCATTATGATTTTAATTCAAACTTTAAAGGAATAAAACACGTGAACATATAACCTTGAGGACCTTAAGTGCAAAAATCATCAAAATCCCTTCCCAAAACCATTTTCAGCCACCACTTTGGGACAAAATTCCACCTCTTTTCGGCCACCAAAACCACAGGACCAACACACCACCTTGAAATTCTCGCTGCCCTCTACGCAACCTACCCAAGAATAGCCCCTAACTCCGGCGGATTTGGCCAGAATTCCCAAAGTGGACCGCTCGCACAGCACAAAACTGCCCGCCGCCACTTTGGGACGAAATTCCACCACTTTTCGGCCACCCAAACCACCGGACCAACCCACCACCTTGAAGCCCCTCGCTGTCCTCTTCGTAACCCACCCAAGAATAGCCCATAACTCTAGTGGATTTGATCGGAATTTCGTCCCAAAGTGGGCTGTTTGCACAACGCAAAACTGCCAGCCGCCAATTTGGGACGAAATTCCACCACTTTCCGGCCACCAAAACCACCGGACCAACACACCACCTTGAAGCCCTCGCTGCCCTCTACGCAACCCACCCAAGAATAGCCCCTAAATCCGACGAATTTGATCGAAATTTCGTCCCAAAGTGGGCCGTTCGCACAATATAAAACTGCCGGCCGCCACTTTGGGACGAAATTCCACCACTTTCCGGCCACCAAAATTACTGGAGGACCAACACACCACCTTGAAGCCCTCGCTACCCTCTACGCAACTCACCCAAGAATAGCCCCTAACTCCAAAGGATTTGGTGGAATTTCGTCCTAAAGTGGGCCGCTCGCACAGCATAAAACTGTCGGCCGCCATTTTGGAACGAAATTCCACCACTTTCCTGTCACCAAAACCACCGNGTGGACATAGAAGTTTGACCACCCCAAGTGTAATTTTCTTGCTATTAAGTGCCACATTTGGAGTAAATTAGATGGAAATTGTAAAAGTGATATTTTAATTCTCGTTTTGCCCATATACGTACAAGACCATAAATTTAGTTATGAGATATAAATATTTTTCTATATTTTTGTGTGATCGTGCATAGACTTCCTTGCTTTTAATGTACTTTTATTTATTTTAGTTTACATAAAAATATAATGTAATCTTATTTAAAAGTAGCTGACTTACTCAGGAATTTGCACTTGAGGTGGTCAAGTTTCTATGTCCACGTGTTTTGGTCCTTTAAGTTTGAATTAAAATCATAATGGTCATTCAGTGACCGTTTGTGAAATTAACCCCATTTTTAATCTTTAACTGCACCTGCAAAGTTTCAATCACTATAATAAGCACACAAGTTTCAAATTCAATCACAATTCTCAAGCTCAATAAACACTTTGTTACTGTGAAAAAACAGAGATAAAAAAAACTTTGCATTCGTCATCTGGGATTTTTGCCTCTTTCTTTAAAGGAATAAGTGTCGAGGGATGCTCTTTTCTCAAGGTTTTTCGTTTCTTTTGTTTGTCACGTGATCACATCAGTATACCATAAAAAACTGGGGTAAAGTAGCTTATTTGAACTCCTTGAGTATTTAGGTCCATATGCTCACTTTTTATGCATAGCACTAGTAAACTGAATTTATGAAGCCATAATTCTGGCTCAGTTAGGTCACAATCCTATCTTGGACCTAAACGATCCTGCCAATCTCCAACGATTACATCTTGTTTCGCTATTAATACTATTTATATTGATTTTAAAATTCATTTAAAAAAAACTGATTTCACAAGTTCTGTGGCAAGAACATTGCCTGATATTTTTTGTTACTTATATTAACTAAAATATGGAAGAGGGTTGAAATAAGAAAAAGAAGGCACGACATGCGCCATTGGATGAACAAGATGGCATATATTTGTAGGCGAATTTGATTTAAGAGACTAAATCCTTGATCAGACGGGTAATGTAATAATTTTTAAGTTACTTACCTGTTAGCAAATTTAACACGTGTTATAGTTGATGAAGTACGATACATATTTTAAAACCTCTCTATATTCTATGTCGTCTTCATTAAGCTTGAGTTTGGAAAGCTTCCTTTTAAGGTGAAAAAAGAAAATAAGAGGAGCAAGCAGCAAAATAAAATTGGGTGTCTACTTCACGTTCTCTAGTTCCCCTCTTTAACTACCTTTCCTCCCTTTTTCCCTCTAGTGACTGCGCTGATTCCTATAAGTTGGTGAACTGGTGAATCTTCCATGTAAGTCGTCTTTTATTAATGGTTTTGAGGTAAAATGGTGCTAAATTTCTTTTGGTTTTGATACTTTTGGGCGGATAGTTGCTAGCAGAGATGATGCTCATGGAAGAAGAGGATATCTTTGTTTTTGATAATCCTATTCCACTTGCAATTAGCAGGAGGTGGAGATCTGTAGAGTTTCCCATTTGGTGGACTATATGGGGCAACAATTGGATTTTGGTAAGCGGATTCTAGAGGCATATTTATTATGCTAGAGTCACAATGCAGTCTGAGGGTTGCTAATGCTCGAATACTGACTACAGAACAATCAGATAAATGCCTTCAAGGTTTTAGAAGGAAGTGGAGGAGCAATAGGTGATGCAAACAGTGGTACAAAACAGATCCATATCTTGAAACATCCACAACTTAGTGAAGGAAACTGCTAGATGATATGATTTGGGTTTGGTTTGACTTTATTGTTTATACTCGCAGTAAGTGTTTTGGGAGATGAGATGCTGCAATCTTATCAGCTGCAACGAGGACATGGTTTTGTGAATCACGAGTTGAAGTCTGTATTCATTCTCCATGTTTGATTGATGGCATCGTTAGAGTAATACACTAGGTTTAGCTTAAGCATTTTGGTCTCGTGAAACTGCTAGATGATATGATTTGGGTTTGGGTTTGACTTTATTGTTTATACTTGCAGTAAGAGTTTTGGGAGATAAGATGCTGCAGTCTTATCAGCTGCAACGAGGACAGTTTTAGGACATGGTTTTGTGAATCACAAGTTGAAGTCTGTATTCATTCTCCATGTTTGATTGATGGCACTGTTAGAGTAATACACTAGGTTTAGCTTAAGCATTTTGGTCTAGTTGGTTAGGTATCTTATGTTGCTTGGACTGGTCATTACTGAGAATCAACCCAAATTGTGTATCTCATATTGTAGTATCATCATGGAATATGTGAATGGGCTGATTGTTTCACTGATGATGGTGGCAGCATCAGCGTGGTTCTTGGTGTCATGGCAAGAACTCTTCACAGTTAGGGAGTGAATATGATACCCCATTCTGCACATCGGATTCGATATTGTGGATTTTTTGAGTGGTACTAAGATTTAGGCAGACTATTACTTGACAGCATGAGTTTTAAGCATTTTGTGTCAATTGGCTTAACCCCTTGTACGCGGTCAGGTCAAGTCTTTACAAAAGTAGTTGACAATGATGAAAGAAAAGTTCCATGTAGCATAGTAATAGAACTTAACAGAAGAACCTGTGATCTAGAAGCTGTTTGCGAGGGAGTTGGGGAACTGTAGAATAGCATAGTTGTCAATGATGAAATATGAGCTCCACTCTTGCACCTCTAACTCCCTCCAATCACTCCAATGCAAAGAAGGGCTATGATATCTATATATTAAGTATAAATTATAATTCATCCCCATGTTTTTATTTTCCTTGGTGAACTGTGAGGACCTTTCATCCAGTATTTGCTATCCAGAGTTTCATGCCTAGAAACGCTGGGACCCTGACTCCTTTAACTCGATCAACTGAGAATGCTTACTGTTCCAATTCAAGTTAGTTGTCAAAGATCATAATTCTCCTTGTAATCATTCTCTCCCACTGTTTGCTATGCATGTTTATTTTTCTATGTTAATTCTGTTTTGTGTGGATAATGTGTATAATTGGTTGGAGAGTACAAAGAATTTCTTCTGCAATATAGTAATGTGCTTCAGTAGGTGGCCTTCGTTCTTCAATTCTCCTTGTCGAAGCAATGCAAGTAATCAGAAATATAGTGTCGTCAGAATCTGTACGGTGATGTCTATACAAGTCTCCATCCATTATATGCACAATCATTAATGCTTCACTTCTCTTTTTTCTCCACTCTACATCATTTGCTCAGATGATTATCTCCAAAAACTGGGCTAAGCAGCCCCCTGAAGAAAGAAATGCTGTTCTGTTATTTGTCTTAGTTCGCAGCCCTGTTATTACGTATGCTTTTATTTTTCCCCTTGTGGCATGTAGATTTCTGCTGTTCACCCAATGGCTCAAACTAATACTCTTTCTGTTAATGGAATGCAGGGAGTCCAATTTCATCCTGAAAGCATCATCACAACTGAAGGCAAAAGAATAGTTCGTAATTTTATTAAATTGATAGAGAAAAAGGAAGCTGAATCTTATTAGATACAGCCTCACAATATTTCCAAAATCAGGAGCATTATTTCTGTGTGTATTACAACAGTCAAATCTAGGTGTACAAGATTATGGACCTTATTTATTTCTTACTAGCAGAAATTTGAGAATGTTTTGAATTATAAATAAATAAATAAAATGCTCCTTTGTGCTGTGAAATAGGATGAGTTATTTTTTAAGTTTTGGAGTCTGATGGTCATTGCAGCTTCGTATTATCCAACCAATTGGATTTGGAAAAATTAGATTATTCACTTTGATACCATGTTATGTAGGTTGGATTGGACCGTACTGCTATAGATAGTATTAAGGAAAGTAAAACTTTTGCTATTTTAGTGCAATCTTTTTAAGTACCTGTTTGATGGCCATTATTCGAAAACTCAGTGTTACGACGTTACGTGTACATGTATATGTAAGTCTACAAATCATTTATATGTTCATTTTTTACATCATTGTTTATATTATGTCACGTGGTAAAACATCATTGAATAGTTAAAAAAAAACACACTTTCAGTCCATAAATTTTTGAAAATATAAAGGATGTCGTCTTCAATGTTAGGATAAGCTATACAAGTTGCATTATTGATATCACAATATCAAAATGCCAATGAGTTGGCAGGTTAGGCAAAGATGCATAATCTCTTCCAATCTACTAAGAATAATTGTTATAGGATTAGCGGTTTTTTAAAATCAAAATTTAACCCTTGTTTGACGATTTTTGCGTGAAAATGTATTTTGGAATCAATAATGCTAAATGTACATTCAATCCCTTACATTGTTTTTGACGTTCTCTTTGTTTTCAAAAAAATATGGGTGGAATTTATTTATTTATTTTTAAATTGTCAAATGGTGTGTTGCACGTGGTACAATGTAAAACAATAATGTAAAAGATGATGTATATGTAGCATGATTGATTTTGGAATAGTGATTTTTCGAAGATATGGAGTTAAAAAATAAGAAAATTGTTGTTTATGAATAAAATTATTTTATGAGAAAATGCTTGGTTGAAAACGAATTTTGAAAATAATAAATTTTCAAACAATGGAGCCCAAATAATTTAATTTTTATCCGAACACTGATTGAGTAATGTTATTCCCTTGACAACCATCGGCGGTTGGAGGTATACAAAACATAAGGAAAAATTTAGATTTTACGTGTAAAATTATTGTGCGAGAGAGCGTAAAAAATGAGTTGTGAAATAAAAAAATGGAGCCCAAATAATTTAATTTTTAAATAACACTGATTTGAGTAACGTTATTCCCTTGACACCGCCCAAATAATTTAATTTTTAAATAACACTGATTTGAGTAACGTTATTCCCTTGACACCAAATCGACTGTTGGTGAGATCCGAAACGGCAATACCTCAGTAACCCCACCAACTCAAATATATTAATAATAACTCCAATTTATGCTATATAATATATAAATATATTTATTCGAACCTGTAAATATGAAATATATAAATATTTCTGTTTACCCTCTATGAATCTACAGCTCTCTTCTTTTATCTATTCACAGGAAAAAGAAAAAAAATGCAAACTTCAAAGGAAAGTAAACAGTAATGCCATGTAATTTTTACGCCGCGCACACGTCGTCAAATGGAAGATGCCTTGGCCTGGATTGATCTGGTCCTGTGGTTTCGTTTGCTACGGTGGTGGACCCCGCCGAATGTAACTGGGTCGAACCCTCGAAGTCGTTCAGCTTCCTTGGCATTGATCACACACTCGGATGGAGGAACCTTGTAACGAGAACGGTCATAGCAATACGAGTATTGCATGTGCTTCTTTCGGAAATTATCCATTTTCACCCGCTGTTCACCATTGATGCCACTAGGGACTGAATCAGATGTCGGAGCAGCTTCACACTTGGACTGATCAAGAGGATCGACAGCACAACCATGGAGAACGAAATCTGAAAAGTCGGCTATGTAAGGGGCATATTTGTAATTGACTCGATATCGGCCTCCATTTGTGGCCCAAGCGGAGCCATCCCATATGGTTGCATACAAAGACATTGGTTTAGAGGGGAAGTCCCCACCCATTGCTTGTGACCTTTTGATCTCTCTTATGGGGACACTATCCACATAAAAGCTGCAAGAAAGCACATGACACCAAAAACCAAGAATCAACGTTCGGATAATACAATAACATATATTTTCATATGAATTTGGCAAACCATGTTCTTGCCACCTACTATTCTTTTTTTTTTTTTTTTCATCGAAAGAAACGAAAGGAGAACTGTAAAAAGCCATATAAAAGTTGCCAAATAGATGCCGTAAAAGAAACCCTTTACAAACACACTAAAATGTCACTCTCGTGTGCGGCATACTTGTGTTAAACACACTCTCGTGTAAAAAGTAAAAACAATTCAGACGAGGAAAAATGGCGATAATTCATAGAAAGAAAGTCCTCTTCTTTACATCTAAACACAAGAAGTCAAAAGGCCGACATTATATCTGATAATCACAATTCATCTTAATGACAATGTTCCAAGGCAATTTCAGAAGAGAAATAATGTTGCTTTGAGCTAAGTTATTGCCAACAAGATCAACATTTCCCGGCTTTCCATATATCTACTTGTGATCAAGCAGAGCATAGTAAACTCAAATTCAGGGGAATTTAAGTGATAAGTTGAAAAGATAAATTATAATTTCTTTCAAAACATTCTATAAAAATTAATTCATATAATATTTTAACATATTTTCCGAGTTAAAGTTGGTATCTTTCAAATAATCTTCATCGTGAAATGCCAGTATGTTGTTAAATTGCATATTGCATATTCTGCCAAGCATTAACAGTCCGGGGATGAGACTGAAAGAACATAGCAGACCATACTTTATAGTTTTCAAGAAAAGAATAACATGTCATTACCATTAACAGATACATCAAAAACAGAAACTCAAAAGAAAATTCAAGAGAAACTGTTAACTGTATATGCAAATAGTCCCAAGAATCAGATTCACCAAAACTTTTATGCAGATATATTTATTTAATCAAAAACAGTAAAGAAATAATATTGAAAAGGACCCTGTGGTGTTGAAGGTTTCTTACA